>JAVJIF010020827.1:0-121222 GCA_038442645.1 Agave tequilana | reverse complement strand
TAATTGTAAGATCTAAACAATCTATAAGTTATAGGAAAACTAAATTTTTCATTCCTAAACTTAGTCTCTACTCAAAAATTTGTTATCAATCAAAGTAAGGAGTCAAATTATGCTTCTCATCTAGTTTATTACTTTACCGTAAGTCATATGCACCTTGTGACTGGGAAAATTTTGACTAAGGGCTCATTAACTCTAACTCTTATGCCTTATTATTATTATATTATATATATATATATATATATATATGTTGTTATTATTTTTTTTCTTTTTTTTTGTTGTATTATTCCTTAGTTTTATTAGGCTTTCTAATCTGCCCATGTAACGAGCCTTTAATCGATGACTCCCAAACCAAACGGTCTTAGGGCACCAAGTGAGAAAACACCCCCAAGGACTTAAGGACTCGAGCAAATAAGGCCAAAACTAAGGATTTTATTATATGAACCTCTTTTAGGCGTGAATACTTATGCTTTATTGGCACAATACCCAGCTTAATCAAAGGAATTTTCTTTTCAAACTTATCTAATTATCTTTCGCATAAATACCAAGGCTTGCTTAGGCCAAAGCACCTAGCTAGTCAATAATTAGACTTTTTTTTTTTCTTCAAACTCATCTAATTATCTTTTGCATAATACTAAGGCTTTCTTAGGCCAAAGCACCTAGCTAATCAATAATTAAATTTGTTTATATATATATATTTTTTTTATAAAGCATAAGAATCTTTATTTTTGAACCCTAAGTGTGTAAGTGTATGAAGTGTGCATATTTCATCAAGGTAAAGATCAAGACTAAATTACTTTGACAAATTATCTTCCTAACTCTATAAATCAAACAAATAATCTTATTTTGACCAAGTATAAGAAATCCTAATTTGGATTTCCTATTCCTTAAGATTAACTTAATTTCTTACAAAATAAGTCAAAATATTGTTTCTATTTTTTCAAATGTTTTTTAAAAGTAAAGAAAATGTTAATTTTTTTTATTTAAAGAAAAAAAGTTATGTTAGACCCTCCCCCACACCTATCTCATGCATTGTCCTCAATGTATGAATTAATGTAAAGATGCATGAAAAAGAAGAAAGGGAAGGAAAATGGTTCCTTAAGGTGGTGGTTCGGTGGTGGTCTGATTGGTCCACGAAACATGGCCCAATCAACTTTTCTTAGGTCTCGGAGGAACCCACCAGAAATATCTTTAATATAACCCATTAAAAAGATAAATCCATGAAGGATCTTTATGAAATATTTAAACCCCATCTAATTTCCATATTCCATAATTGATTTCGGAGTCAAATTTGTCAACCACCTCGTCCCAGAATGGAGTATGAAATGATAGAACGTTGACTTGGGCTCAGGAAGGACAGGAACTGATACCGACTCAGGAAGGTGACTTAAGTCAAGTAAAGGTTCAGGAGTCGAAATTGGTTCAAGAAGCGGGTCCAAGTCAAGAAGTTGAAACTCAAGTCCACATGTATTTTCTAACAATGGGATGTGACCTAATTTGGGTGATTCCAGTTCAGGAATGATAGTGGAGGAATCAAAACTGACTCTAAAATATTACTCAAGTTTGGTAACACAACAGGAGTCAATATTGATTTAGAAAGTTGAACTGGATCACAGATTTGGGAATCTAGGTCACATATCTCATTGAGTTCAATATCAAAAATTGAGAACTGACCAATTTGTCAATAGGATCTTCAAAAGTGTATAGTTGGTCAAGTTCAACATGATCCTCAAAGATAGGTGATTCAATTTCTTTATGAATTGGTACAGGATCCAATGTTGACTCCGGGAAAAGATTGAAGTCAGGTGAAGATACCGGAGTCATAATCGAATAAGGAAATAGAATTGAATCACTAAGTTGGAGTTCAGGATCATAATCATTTTCAAGTTCTATTTCAGGAAAAGGAAATTAGCCAAACTATCAATATCATTTGGAGTTTGGGTAAGTTTCACATGGTTGTTCTGAAATGGAATCTTGATTTCCAAAACAACCTGACTCTTCGGCTCCACAGAATTGGTAGTGACATCAGAACTGGTCCAACGGTGAGAACGTAGAGATTCGCCATCATATCTATGTCACTATTACGAGCGTTTTGGGCCTGAGTCATGGCTTCAAGCATCTTTTCATAGTTGATAGGTTCATTGTTTTGATGAAAGATGAAGAATTGTCTTGGAAGTGGTAGTGAAATTGTGAGTCCATCAGATTTTGGGATTTGTGTTTTGGACTCACGCATACTCATTTCCATAATTGATGTTTCCTATTTTGGAATGGTGGAACTGAGTATGAATCTTGAACATAATGTGGACTGGGTGGAGAAGGAGAGCAAGGTGGTTGGAAATTATGCTCGGGGGAGGTGAATCCCCACTGACTCGGTGAAGAGTTGAATCATTATAGAAATTATAGTTATTAGATGGGGTATGGGTCATATTGATTCGGATAAGACCAATCCGGCACACTAGGTTGGTCAAAGTTATGATATGCCGGATTGGTAATATCCGAAAATGAAGTCGGTGTGTAATATGGATTATTATTGTAGTTAAAAAAATTATTATTATAGTCCATATCACACAATAGAATACAAACAAAGAAAAACAACATATACAACACACAAAAAAAAAAAATTCTAGCCTAAGTTAGGGTAGACTTAGGACCTAGACGACTCCTAACGACCGATACGGTCGCCGACTTCAAGCTACTCGGTACCGTCCCGTCGACTGGCTGAAGCCAGTTCAGGGATTTAAGGGAAGAAAACTTGGTCATTTTGGCTCAATTAAAATCCCATAAAATTACTAAAAATCTATAAAAATAGTTTTACCAATATACTTTAATAAACAAACATGCTTGCACAAAATCAAGGCATGTTACAAATAATTTGGACTATTTTTGTAACTTGGAAATTTTGGTCAAAAACAAAAACTGTATTTTTCCAAAATGATTTTCCAAAACTTCTCCAAAAACAAAAACTAGATATTTTAAACACTTTTAAAGCATAGTGGATATGATCCATTACACAAACATGATGAAATATCTATGTTTTTGACATTAAGCTCTAAATACGATTTTGGTTGAAACATGTAAACTAGAATACCAAAAAACCAAACCGGTATTTTTCAAAAACAAAAAGTCTTTTTCTAAACTGAAAATTCTTTTATGAAAACATAACTAATCAAGAGTGTGTGTGTATATGATACTTGAGCAATCCACCAACGATTCTATCCTTTACATTTTAACTAAAACAAAATCTTATAAAAACAAACCTAGACACAAGTCTTGATCATGAAGGTCTTCACTGAAGTCTTCTCATCTTCTTGACTTGGTCCAAACACGATGCATAGAGCTAGACTCCTCTTGAGTACTTGATGTGGTCTTGATGCACAAGCTCTTGAATCAAACCGTGCTAGCTCCAAACTTGACTTTAAATCCTTTGTTGAAACTATACGCCTACTAAGATCTTGATCATAAATCTGAGACTAAATAAACACAAGATCATTAGTACTATAACTACATGAGTTGATCATCATCAAAACTAGAGTGATGGGCCTTTGGGCCAACAGAGCTAATGTTTCCTCTTCTGAATCAGTCAGCGAGGGAACATCAGTCTTCGCTTCCCGAGAAGAAGCACATACCACATTACAGGATGAGGCTTTAGCTTTGCCTTTGGACTTCCTACTGATTACAGTAGTCTACTGCTGGCCATCCACAAGGTCAGGATTGAAAAGTCACCTAGAGGGGGGGTGAATAGGTGACGATACTAATCTACTTAACTTAATGCGGAATTAAAAGCTAATTTGCAATTTTAACAAGAGATGCACACAACCAAGCCAAGCATATAAGTATGTATGAGCAATATGAATAAATGCAAGGCACAAAGTAAAGAGAGAGAGAGAGAGTAAGAGTCAATGAACAAGCGCAAACACCAAGATATGTTTCGAGGTTCGAGCACCCAGCTCTACATCCCCCGCCTTCCCCATGAAGGATTCTAATCCACTAACTTGTCACAAAGACAGTTACACAATCACTGGCGTACCCACTCCACAGGAGTACACAGTATCACAAGCACCAATACAAGTAATCTCTGAGTAGTCAAAAGACCACAAACTCTCTCTTACAAAGATCTCTTTTCTTTTGAACTTAGTGGCTAAAACAACAACCACAAAACAATCTCTTTTTCCCACACAAAATCCTATAGAGAAGATAGTAGATTTTAGCTCAAGTGTGGAGAAAACCAAGGGATTTGAAACCAGCAACTCAAAGAAAATCTTTGGGAAATAAATGAAACCAAGATAGAGAAGTTCAATTCAAAAGCTTTTCCCAAAACCCTTTTTTTGATTTTTCAAACCCTAATGAAAACACCAAAAAGATTGTTCAAATCAAGCTCAAAAACTTCTTTTTATTGCTGTAAAAAGACCAGAGAGTATGTAAAAATTCGCACAAAATTTCTTAGAGAAAAACTCCTGCCAAAAGGGTATTTATAGGCTAATCCAGAAAATAGCCGTTGGCAGCAGAACTGCTAGAAATACCCTGCGGTCGACCGCCCGGTCGACCGCACAACGGTCATTTTTTGACCGTTGGCAGCTACCGGTCGACCGCCCGTCGACCGAAACAAACAGAGAGCAGACTGCTCTCAGTCCGGTCGACCGTCTCGGTCGACCGTCCCAAAGCTGCCAAACGTGCACAGATTTGTGCACGTCGGTCGACCGGCCCGGTCGACCGACCTCAGCCCTAGTCGACTAGTCAGGTTACTAGTCGACTTGGTTGAAGCCTGGAACAAAAATTCAATTAGAAATATGTTTAAAAATTCTTTTATCTTTTCTAAAATTCACCAAAAATAGTTTTATCATTTTGCATTGATATATAAACATGTGGTAAAAAGTTTAGCTCAAATATCAATCAATATGAACTATTTTTGTGTCTAATCATTTTTACCAAAAACCAAAAACTGTATTTTCTAAAACTTGAATTTTGAATAGAAAATATGTTTTGTCCAAAACACTTCCAGATACAAATACATGATAATTAAACACTTTGAAGCATGATGCATATGGATAGAAATCCAATATACATGAAACAAATATATATCATAGTTTTTGTCATTAATTCCAAATATGTTTTGTCAAAAATACCAAAACATAAACACATGAATAAAGGAGTCAAAACTAAGTTTGTCTAGGAAATTAAAGCATGCATGTATATAGAACAAATCATATATACATTAAACCATGTAAACTTGTTTTGATCTATCTATTCATGAAAACCAACATCGGTTAAGCCTAAAACCGAAAAACCAAAAACCAATATTCAAAACATGAAACGTGTGTGTTGTGAACTTGAGCATTATCATACTATTCTAATCTTTACAATTTAGGATCTAAACACAAACTAAAATAGAGATACCTAAGTCTTCTTGTAGAGCACCGTCTCCAAGTTGACTCGGTCCAAACTGTGATTCACCAAGCTTGACTCCAATGAGTGCTAGATGTCATCTTTGATGCTTAGGCTCTTGAATCACCTTGTGAAAGATGTGTGAAAGCTTTCACCAACTAATATCTTGTTAAATATCTGAAACTTAAACATTGCAAGATTATTAGTACACATAACTACATGAGTTAATCATCATCAAAACTAGAGTGGAAGGCCTTTGGGCCAACAATCTCCCCCTTTTTGATGATGACAAAACTCATGGAGTTATATATGCATGGATTAAAGTAAAGCTTCAAAGAAGCTCCCCCTTAACTCATGCATAACAATAAAACATATAAGATATGCAATGAATGTTCTTAAACACATATAAACATGTTCTGGATACCAATTAAAATAAAACATAAACAATGAAACATGCTCTTGATACCAATAAAACAATAATATTGAAACCAACATATTATTACTAATGAAAGCCAACTAAAACATATGCATAAATCAACATGCATATAAACTACAAATTCTTCTCCCCCTTTTTCCAATCATCAACAAAGGGGTAAAAACAAACATAATGAAAACAAATACTTCTCTCCCTAAATCTTCAAAACAAAGAAGCAATAAATTATTCCAAGGGGTAAAACCAAAGTCAATATGATATCAATTGAAAATAACAAACTTTGAGAAATGCCAAATCCTATTTGAAATAAAACAAGGCATTGAAACAAAATAACATTTTATATCAAAATGAAAACAAGTAATGTAAACTTGATGCCAATAGATATTTTTCATTATAAGCATATGATACCAATTACTTTAATATCATAAAGTTAGGGAGTGGGAAACAAAAACAATGGTTAACCAAATACCAATTGAAATATAAAATACGAGTTTTTCTCCCCCTTTATGAAATACCAAAAGAAAATATGCATAGGATTGAAATAAGATACCAATTGAAAAATTAAATCAATTGAAACATGATATTCATTAAAAATTCAAGCTTAGCAATCTTAAAATTATGATATAGCTTGTATATGGATACCAATTGAAAAACTCAAGCTTAACATAACCAAAATTTGTGCTTCAAGATATATGGATATAATAAGTACAAATAAATCATCTATATATGTATGTAAGAAATAGATACCAATTGAAATTGATATTATATGAAGTGTAAGCATACATATATAAAACAAAACATATATGAGTATACAAAAGGATGTCAAGATTGATACCAATTGAAAGAATTTAATGATACCAATTGAAACAACAATAAGATCAAGTGTATGACTCATATCAACTACCACCCATTTCATGATCAAGTTTAAAAAGATTTACACTATTAAGCATTCATGAGCATGATCTCCCATCCAACCGCCCATAAATGGTAGGGGTTTTCAAAAATAGATTTAGAAATATAGTATGTTTGAAAAACTCTACCTCATGAAGAATATCACAACTAGTCATATGAATCAACTAGTACGAAATCCTTCAAGATAAAACACAAAGATTTTTCATGAAACATGAGAATCACATGATCACCAAACACTCAAAATCTATATGGCACCAATAGTACTCATGAAAATCAAATCATGAGAAAACATCAAAATAAGGTGAGTGTACAAGTGTTGTGAGAAACATATCATCATGAAAATGGACAATTAAGCTCAATATAGTAATCATCAAGATATGAAACATAAGTGAATCATGAAATCCATGAAAGTTCATCTAGGATGTGAAATCACCAATTGAAATCCATGATACTAATTGAAAAATCATCTTAAAAACATGAGCTTCAACATAAATGTGAGATCACTTAGAAACATGAAATTCATCCATATGATTTAAGCTTCAAGGCATATGTATGTCATGTACAAACTAAAGTATACATACATATCCCAAACATGAAGAGTCCACAAAAGTATATGCATGAAGGCACGTGGCTCAAGGATGTATATGTATAAGTGATAGTTTGGATAAGATGGACATATACATGAAGTCAACCAAATTACATATAATGGTGAATACAAGTCAAATGCATGAATCATCAAAACTAGACTATACTAGAACATCTAATGGGTACAAATAGGCATCCAAGCACAAACATATATAAAGGTTTATTCATGGCCCATTCTATGTACAAGTATAAATCCTAGTTTTAATAAAAACTAACATCTAAGCATATATCCAAATCATTAAGCATAAAACGAGTCATAAATCAACAATATTCTAAAAATGATCATTATGTAAATCCAAATGCTATAAGAATCAAAACAATTGTGAAAACACAAAATATGGGTTCATCTAAACAATGGTGATTTCAAATTGTAATACATGTATAGCAATAAACATACTAGTCAAAACATGAATCATTAAAACAAAAGTTATAGAACATCATATGATCATTATGCAAATGCATGTGCATTAGATCTAGAGCATACATGTTAGTCTAAACAAGGTGAGACACTAAATATAGATCCATATGAAGCATGGGTGCTCAAGTAGCTAAACATGTACAACCTTAATCTAATGAACATGGCACAAAGCATAATGAACAACAAAACACAACATGCTATAAAAGATGAACTTAGAAAGCATGTAAACACTAAATGGAGTAAGGGATTGTTACCAAAACCGAAGATGCAACTTTCCATGTCTCCAAAACCCGGTGGTCCTCCCACCTAATCTCCTTGAGCGTGAAGCATCCAAATGGTTCTCCTTTTAGCTTAGAATGCATCCACCTCAAGGCACCAACACTCTCACGTTATGCGAGAGCCTCCACCTACATCAAACATCAAAGAGGTGGATCTTGGTACCCATTTTCTTGTGGGTCCACGGGGGTTAGTATCTCTCCTAACCCAAACAAGATTAGTTGCTAAATTTTCAATATGTAATCTATCATAGCAAAATTTAGCAAGGTGGCCTTTTCGACCACAATGTGTACAAGTGTACACATGAGCATACATGTTATGATTTTGTCCGTGATGAGCATGTGTATGCCGTGTTGGGTGTCCATGCAAGGATGGAACTTGTTTCTTATGAACCAAAGATTCCAATCGTGTATGATTTAAAGCACATTGGCTCAAAGTGGAGCCCAAACAATCAAAACTTTTCTTCAAAATATTTATATCATTTTTTATGTTAGAAGACAAAGTGGAGCATGCTATAGGTGTGCTAGAACAAGAAGCTACACTAGCATGGTAAACATCAATCTCTTTTTGCAAGGATTTATTTTTAATCAAAACCAAATCCAATTCTTTTGTAATTGCATCAATATCATTTTTCAATGTGAGATTTTCTTTAAAAGTAAAATCCAATTTTGAAGATAAAATCTCATTGTGCTTTACAACATCATCACAATCATTTTATTTTTCAAGAATTCATTTTCCTTTAAAGCAAGTTCGAGTTGAGATTTAAGTGAGTCACGTTCACTTACAATCTCTTCCTTCTCTTGCAACATCAATTCAAAATTAGAGCATAAATCCTTTAATTCATTTTTCAAAACAAGATTATCATCTTTTAACAAATCATATTTTTCTAACAAATTTTCAAGCTTTTGAACAAGTTCCATATTTAAGGTTTGAACTTCAAACATCCATGACAATATGAACTAGAGCTATCATCTATTTGAGAATCCGATTGTACCTCATGGGAGTCATTCCCATGGACCATAAGGCAATGATCTTCGGACTTGTCTCTCCTAGATCTCCTCATCTTGTTGATAATCGTAGGAAGCTCGGGAGAAGTCAAGATGCTCCAAACTGCAAAAGTCGAATCATAATGATCAAAAACGGGTAAAAGAGATTCATTAAGAGATGCTCTAAGTGCTCTAAGTGCTAATGCATTGGCCTTCTTATGCTTGCTACTATTTGGGAGGGATTCTATGGTAATGGCTTGATAAACAAGATGTCCTAGGTCTTTTAAATGTTTACTCATATTAACCTTCCATGTATCAAGTCTAAAATGGTCAAACATAGGAGGGCTAGCCATAAGTGCAACAATATGTGTGCAAATGATAATGCAAATGAAGATTAGCAAACCAAGATCACACTCCTAGGTGGTTAAACCTAAATATCAGGAGCGCTAGCTCTGATACCAATTGAAAAGTCACCTAGAGGGGGGGTGAATAGGTGACGATGCTAATCTAGTCAACTTAATGCGGAATTAAAAGCTAATTTGCAATTTTACAAGAGATGCACACAACCAAGCCAAGCATATAAGTATGTATGAGCAATATGAATAAATGCAAGGTACAAAGTAAAGAGAGAGAGAGAGAGAGAGAGAGTAAGAGTCAATGAACAAGCGCAAACACCAAGATATGTTTCGAGGATCGAGCACCCAGCTCTACATCCCCGCCTTCCCCATGAAAGATTCTAATCCACTAACTTGTCACAAAGACAGTTACACAATCACTGGCATACCCACTCCACAGGAGTACCCAGTATCACAAGCACCAATACAAGTAATCTCTGAGTAGTCAAAAGACCACAAACTCTCTCTTACAAAGATCTCTTTTCTTTTGAACTTAGTGGCTAAAACAACAACCACAAAACAATCTCTTTTTCCCACACAAAATCCTATAGAGAAGATAGTAGATTTTAGCTCAAGTGTGGAGAAAACCAAGGGATTTGAAACCAGCAACTCAAAGAAAATCTTTGGGAAATAAATGAAACCAAGATAGAGAAGTTCAATTCAAAAGCTTTTCCTAAAACCCTTTTCTTTGATTTTTCAAACCCTAATGAAAACACAAAAAAGATTGTTCAAATCAAGCTCAAAAACTTCTTTTTATTGCTGTAAAAACACCAGAGAGTATGTAAAAATTCGCACAAAAATTCTTAGAGAAAAAACTCCTGCCAAAAGGGTATTTATAGGCTAATCTAGAAAATAGTCGTTGGCAGCAGAACTGCCAGAAATACCCTGGCGGTCGACCGCCCGGTCGACCGCACAACGGTCATTTTTTGACCGTTGGCAGCTACCGGTCGACCGCCCGGTCGACCGAAACAAACAGAGAGCAGACTGCTCTCAGTCCGGTCGACCGTCTCGGTCGACCGTCCCAAAGCTGCCAAACGTGCACAGATTTGTGCACGTCGGTCGACCGGCCCGGTCGACCGACCTCAGCCCTAGTCGACTAGTCAGGTTACTAGTCGACTTGGTTGAAGCCTGGAACAGAAAATTTAATTAGAAATATGTTTAAAAATTCTTTTATCTTTTCTAAAAATCACCAAAAATAGTTTTATCATTTTGCATTGATATATAAACATGTGGTAAAAAGTTTAGCTCAAATATCAATCAATATGAACTATTTTTGTGTCTAATCATTTTACCAAAAACCAAAAACTGTATTTTCTAAAACTTGAATTTTGAATAGAAAATACGTTTGTCCAAAACACTTCCAGATACAAATACATGATAATTAAACACTTTGAAGCATGATGCATATGGATAGAAATCCAATATACATGAAACAAATATATATCATAGTTTTTGTCATTAATTCCAAAATATGTTTTGTCAAAAATACCAAAACATATAACACATGAATAAAGGAGTCAAAACTAAGTTTGTCTAGGAAATTAAAGCATGCATGTATATAGAACAAATCATATATACATTAAACCATGTAAACTTGTTTTGATCTATCTATTCATGAAAACCAAGATCGGTTAAACCTAAAACCGAAAAACCAAAAACCAATATTCAAAACATGAAACGTGTGTGTTGTGAACTTGAGCATTATCATACTATTCTAATCTTTACAATTTAGGATCTAAACACAAACTAAACTAGGGATACCTAAGTCTTCTTGTAGAGCACCGTCTCCAAGTTGACTCGGTCCAAACCGTGATTCACCAAGCTTGACTCCAATGAGTGCTAGATGTCATCTTTGATGCTTAGGCTCTTGAATCACCTTGTGAAAGATGTGTGAAAGCTTTCACGAACTAATATCTTGTTAAATATCTGAAACTTAAACATTGCAAGATTATTAGTACACATAACTACATGAGTTAATCATCATCAAAACTAGAGTGGAAGGCCTTTGGGCCAACAAGAATGAACTCACATGACTTCTCCCCGAGTACCAGGCCCTTCTCTTGCTGCTGGTGAGGGTCTGTGTTGACCATTCTCAGCTATCCTCTTGGGACAGGAACTACTGCAGAGGGTGTTGGAGGTTTGTCTTCCAAACTGGAGAAATGACGTCAAATTGGCCGTCACCTTCTTCTGCTCTGGACGGAGTTTTAATACCTCTGCGTCAATCAGAGCCTGAAGGATGTCTTTGAAAACGTAACAGCTCTTGGTGGGGTGTCCCAGCATTCTGTGATACAAGCAGTAGTTGGGACTATCAGTTTTACCGACTTCTTCAGGGCGCCTAGCTTCAGGAAGCTTCAGTCTGTTGCTCTTGTTGAGTAACTTTAAGAGCGAGTCGACATGTTCGTCCTTGAAGGAATACTGCTTGCTGGCGCGTGGTTGGCTTGAAGAGCCACTTCCCTTGACCGGTTGAGGTTTGACGGGGGACTTGGTCTCTGTCGCCAAGTTATCCTTCCTTTTTGTATGGAGAGATGTGTCTGGCGCGCGCCTTGTTGACCTCTCAGGTCTGGGTTTGTTTTCTTCTGCCCTAACTCGGGCGATAATTTCTTCAGCCTGTTCACCTTGTTGGATCAATTGTTTCCAGATGCGGCTTTCGGCAACTCCTATTTGGGCGAGGAGCGAAGTTTGTAGATTGTGGCGGCATGTCTCCACCAGGGTGACCTGGGTCATACCGCTTGGACATCGGAGTGCTACATTCCAAAATCTTTCTACGAAAGACTTGACGGACTCTCCCTTTCGTTGCTTGGTGGCCAAAAGAGTTGGCATGGTGACCTCCGAGTCATCTTCAAGGAAGCGCGTTAGGAAGAGCTTCTCCAAATCGCCCCAATTCTTAATGGAGCCTTCTGGGAGCTTCATGAACCATTCAAAGGCGAGCCCTTTTAGGGTGCCGATGAACAAACGTGCCAGGATGGCATCGTTATCTACCACATTCCCTGTTTGAGACTTAAAGTAGTAGATATGTTGGTTCGGTGAACCTTTCCCATCAAAAGCTTGGAGGGTCGGAGCCTTGAACTTGGGAGGGTATGGAATAAGGTCCCACTCGGTCGGATATGGCCGGACCACTACCACTTCTTGCAGGCCTTTCTGGTTGGTAAGGGCCTCAAGACGTTGCTCCAATTGATTCATTCTTTTAGAATGAACCCTTCCTTGGTCTCGGTCGTCCTTTCCTTGTGACGAGGATTTAGACGAACCAGAAGTAGGCTGCTCTTTCTCCTCTATACGTACAGAAGATGAGCTTTCTCCCTCTTTTCGTTTGCCTTTACACTTTTTAGAGGAGGCTTTGTCGGTTGACTTCCTCTTATCTTCAAGCAACTGTGCCAACATCTGCTTGAGAGAATCGATAGATTCTTGTTGAGCATGAATCATCTCGAATTGTTTCCTCTGGACCTGGGCTTGCTGCTCCAAGCGCCTAGCTGTCTCCTCAGGAGTGCTTGTCATATATATATAAAGGCCTCTTTATCTATAGAAGAGTTTGAAGCCTTTGACTCTGCAATAGCGGAATGCGAGTCATCTACCTCAATGCCCCGGGCCAGGGCATTGTAGTCAATCAGGGGGATTGTCCCAGACCGAGTGCGAGTGTGTCGGTACACTCCTTCCGGTTCGGTGTCAGACTCATTGGAGCTGATCGCAGGTTGCTTTCCCCTACTCCTGCTCGTCAAGTTTGCAGTGAGCTCAGGATATTCAGTGTCAGAGAAAATCCTTCTCCTGTGGGAACGATTTCTTTTGGCTGATTGGGGAATCAGGGTCAGCTGTCTAGCTAGAGACTGCTGGTTTGCACATGAATTGCAATGGCATTCAGAGAGCATTGTGATAAGCCGTTAGCAGCAACATGACGAAGTGATTCGATTAGCACTTCTCTTCTTTGTCAAATAATCCCTTAGATCCGTGGGAGGAGGATCAAAGAGATTAGCCTCGCAATACTGAGGGCGGGAGGCATCCTTGCTTCGCACAGCTGGGACGCAAGGTTCAGAGACGCGGGGTGCCTGAACGCAGCTCTTGCGTCGCAGCTTCGGAGCGTGAGCTTGGCCTCTTTGTTGATAAGAGACGCAGCTCTCGCGCTGCTGATTACTGCGTCTGGGTAGAGACGCTTGAGAAATATAAGACTGCCGGGCCCTGTGCCTAGAGGCGCGTGCCTCTTGTACTTGACAAGGTGCGCGAGCTTCGCCTCGACGTTTGGGGAGTGGGGCTTCAGAAGAGCCAGACTGGTGATCCTGACGTTTGGGCTGCCAAACGCGGACTTCACGTGTCGGATGTGGTACAGGAGAGACGCTGATCTGGACCTCGCGTCCTACCTCTGTTGGACAATCAGTTGTTCCAACTTGTAGTTGACGCGCACGCCTCCTCTGCCGCCGTTCAGCGTTCCGGTTGCGTCGTGGAGGTTGAAGGGAACCCCCGACGACCTGATGCTGAGGAAGAGGATGGACTGGCTGAACACCAGAAAAGTTGACCACGCGGGTCTCCTGAGAGACGTTGGCGCAGGTGTTACACCTGGCGCGATTGACCACAGCATCCTTCGGAGCGACCGCGTCTGAGAGAATCTCAGGGCGGACTTCGGGGCATTTTACCGTAGTGACCCTGCGGTATGCGCGGGCCTTTGGGCTCTTGGAGCCGGAAGAAAGGAACTCTTCATACTTTGCTTGGTCGAATTCCACGACAAGTGATTTGACCATTTTCCCCATGTAAATGACGTCACCTTGCGCCATGATTGAGGCTACAACCTGCACAAAAATTACGAGATTATAGAACTTAAGAAAGAAAATGTGCAACTGCTCAATTCTTCCGCTATAGCAAGTGGCTATGCGGGTCGTGATCCACAAGGAGGGTTTGCGATGGAAGCGTTACAGTTCTTTATTGAAATCTTTTAAGAAAATAAAACGAAGGTTCTTCTCTATTTTTAGTTATGAAAATGAAAAAGAAAGTTATATTAAAGTTAGAAGAAAATGGAAGATGAAGAAGTTGGAAAATTCAGAAAACAAAAGAAAGCGATTATGTACAATGAAGTGGAAAGAAGAATGAAAACGATTTGGAAGAAGTGGTTGGTGATCTAAACTAAGAAAGAAAAGAAAGAAAGAAAAGTGAAGAGATACTTACCTAGGTTGATTGATGACTTACTTGGAAACCTTTTTGCAAGTTCTACCTTTTTGCTTCGGAGGCGTTCAACGCATAGATCATAAACTCGAGCTCGGTCCCCGTGCACATTATATCGTCAAGCATAAGAAGAACGAAGTGATGCGGATCTTGGAAGAGGAGAACGTCTTCATGAACTATCGCTGGCTCTCACGTAGCTTGGTTATACTTGCTTTGGAATTCACTTGTACACTCAACAAATACAACCAAGGTAAAGTAGAAGAGGAAGAGGAAAGCAAAACAAATGTAAAGTAAAGCAGAATAGAAAACAAACAAAGCATTTACCTTTATTACTTGCTGAGACAATGAAAGAAAGGAGTAGGGTACATCATCTGTGTCACTCTCAACATCAGCCCCTCTCTCTTACTTACATGAATCTTCTTCTACCCTAAGTTACATACAAATTACATAAAAAGAAAGACTAAAAACCTAAACTAAGAAATGAAAACTAAGCGAAATCCTAATATGCATTCACCTCCCATTTCAGCACAACAATTGCCCTTTTATAGGCCAAAAACCCAACAACCAGAATCCCGGGAAGGTTGGGGGAGCAAACGCTCCCCCTAACTCCCCAACAAAGCCACGGAAACGCGGCCCAAGCCGCGTTTCCGCGGCCAGGTTGTGGCCAGATGGCCACACCCTGTTGGTGGGTCTCTCCGGGGGTTTCTTCTGGCTTTATCCTTTGTTGGTTTTGTCGTTTGAGCTCCGGATTCTGACGAAATGACCTTGGATTCTTGGCTTTAACCGATCGATTCTGAGAGGATTCTTCTCAACCGGTTTCAACCTCATGATTTTGCCCTGATTTTGTGAGTGCGAATTAATTCTGATTTAATTCAGAATTCTGGTGGGCTTTTGGGCTCATTTCTCTTCATCTCCTTAAGGATTGGGCCTGCAAATAAATTAGACAAATAATTAGGACAATGCAGGCTTTTATTCTAAAATAAGTATGGATATATGATATTAAATATGCAATATTAGCGACCAATCACACCCCATACCTATCTTTTGCTCATCCTCGAGCAAAACAACTAAACTATAATAAGGATTATTAGACCACTTTTGCAGGTCGCGCGATTGCACTGAGCATGTGCAACAAGCCGTTAAACCTCTAGGTTTCCCCTAGAGGACGAGTTTTATCTCGTGAGGGTTTTCAGCGGATTACACCCACAAAATCCATAAAGAAAGGGAAACAAAGAGTTAGTATTTTCGAAAAGCATTTTGAAAGAGAAAAATATTTGAAATATAATTATAAGATCTAAGCAATTTATAAGTTATAGGAAAACTGAATTTTTCATTCCTAAACTTAGTGTCTACTCAAAAATTTGTTATCAATCAAAATAAGGAGTCAAATTGTGCTTCTCATCTAGTTTATTACTTTACCCTAAGTCATATGCACCTTGTGACTGGGAAAATTTTGACTAAGGGCTCATTAACTCTAACTCTTATGCCTTATTATATATATATATATATATATATATATATATATATATATATATATATATATATATATATATATATATATATATGTTGTTATTATTTTTTCTTTTTTTTTGTGGTATTATTCCTTAGTTTTATTAGGCTTTCTAATCTGCCCATGTAACGAGCCTTTAATCGATGACTCCCAAACCAAACGGTCTTAGGGCACCAGGTGAGAAAACACCCCCAAGGACTTAAGGACTCGAGCAAATAAGGCCACAAAACTAAGGATTTTATTATATGAACCTCTTTTAGGCGTGAATACTTATGCTTTATTAGGCACAAATACCCAGCTTAATCAGAGGATTTTTCTTTTCAAACTTATCTAATCATCTTTCGCATAAATACCAAGGCTTGCTTAGGCCAAAGCACCTAGCTAGTCAATAATTAGACTTGTTTTTTTTTTTCAAACTCATCTAATTATCTTTTGCATAAATACTAAGGCTTTCTTAGGCCAAAGCACCTAGCTAATCAATAATTAGATTTGTTTATATATATATATTTTTTATAAGGCATAAGAATCTTTGTTTTTTAACCCTAAGTGTGTAAGTGTATGAAGTGTGCATATTTCATCAAGATAAAGATCAAGACTAAATTACTTTGACAAATTATCTTCCTAACTCTATAAATCAAACAAATAATCTTATTTTGACCAAGTATAAGAAATCCTAATTTGGATTTTCCTATTCCTTAAGATTAACTTAATTTCTTACAAAAATAAGTCAAAATATTGTTTCTATTTTTTCAAAAAGTTTTTTTAAAAGTAAAGAAAAATGTTAATTTTTTTTATTTCAAAGAAAAAGAAAAGTTAAGTTAGACCCTCCCCCACACCTATCTCTTGCATTGTCCTCAATGTATGAATTAATGCATAGATGAATGAAAAAGAAGAAAGGGAAGGAAAATGGTTACCTTAAGGTGGTGGTTCCGGTGGTGGTCTGATTGGTCCACGAAACATGGCCCAATCAACTTTTCTTGGGTCTCGGAGGAACCCACCAGAAATATCTTTAATATAACCCATTAAAAAGATAAATCCATGAAGGATCTTTATGAAATATTTAACCCCATCTAATTTTCATATTCCATAATTGATTTCGGAGTCAAATTTGTCAACCACCTCGTCCCAGAATGGAGTATGAAATGATGGAACGGTTGACTTGGGCTCAGGAAGGACAGGAACTGATACCGACTCAGGAAGGTGACTTAAGTCAAGTAAAGGTTCAGGAGTCGAAATTGGTTCAAGAAGCGGGTCCAAGTCAAGAAGTTGAAACTCAAGTCCACATGTATTTTCTAGCAATGGGATGTGACCTAATTTGGGTGATTCTAGTTCAGGAATGATAGGTGGAGGAATCAAAACTGACTCTAAAATATTACTCAAGTTTGGTAACACAACAGGAGTCAATATTGATTCAGAAAGTTGAACTGGATCACAGATTTGGGAATCTAGGTCACATATCTCATTGAGTTCAATATCAAAAAATTGAGAACTGGCCAATTTGTCAATAGGATCTTCAAAATTGTATAGTTGGTCAAGTTCAACATGATCCTCAAAGATAGGTGATTCAATTTCTTTACGAATTGGTACAGGATCCAATGTTGACTCCGGGAAAAGATTGAAGTCAGGTGAAGATACCGGAGTCATAATCGAACAGGAAATAGAATTGAATCACTAAGTTGGGGTTCAGGATCATAATCATTTTCATGTTCTATTTCAGGAAAAAGAAAATTAGCCAAACTATCAATATCATTTGGAGTTTGGGTAAGTTCACATGGTTATTCTGAAATGGAATCTTGATTTCCAAAACAACCTGACTCTTCGGCTCCAACAGAATTGGTAGTGACATCAGAACTGGTCCAACGGTGAGAACGTAGAGATTCGACCATCATATCTATGTCACTATTACGAGCGTTTTGGGCCTGAGTCATGGCTTCAAGCATCTTTTCATAGTTGATAGGTTCATTGTTTTGATGAAAAGATGAAGAATTGTCTTGGAAGTGGTAGTGAAATTGTGAGTCCATCAGATTTTGGGATTTGTGTTTGGACTCACGCATACTCATTTCCATAATTGATGGTTTCCTATTTTGGACGGGTGGAACTGAGTATGAATCTTGAACATAATGTGGACTGGGTGGAGAAGGAGAGCAAGGTGGTTGGAAATTATGCTCGGGGGAGGTGAATCCCCACTGACTCGGTGAAGAGTTGAAATCATTATAGAAATTATAGTTATTAGATGGGGGTATGGGTCATATTGATTCGGATAAGACCAATCCGGCACACTAGGTTGGTCAAGGTTATGATATGCCAGGTTGGTAATATCCGAAAATAAAGTCGGTGTGTAATATGGATTATTATTGTAGTTGAAAAAATTATTATTATAGTCCATATCACACAGTAGAATACAAACAAAGAAAAACAAACAAATAAACAAACAAAAAAGAAAAAATTCTAGCCTAAGTTAGGGTAGACTTAGGACCTAGACGACTCCTAACTGGTTAGACTGTCCACGGGAGGTCTAATGTAGACTTTAACCACAAGCTAATCAGCCAGGTCAGGGCAAGGTTGGTGGGAGGTTTTCCGTCAAAGACGTTCCTTAATTAAATAACCACCAACCTTCGAGCTTTCGGCCCTCAATCCCTTTCCTAGACACTGATTTTGCAGGAGTTAGATTCCAACATTTTCCCCCCTTAGGATAATCTCCTAATTGAGTCCGAGATGTCCCTAGGGTCAACGTCTACTCAATTTTAGTTAGGCTTGGGTTAGTGAGTGCTTGAAATGTGATTTTTGGGCTAAGGAAGGGTGATTAAATCCCCACCTTATCTTGTTAATGGGTTAGTGCCCTTAAGATCAATTTGTGCAAGTGTACAAGATATGTAAGATTCACTCAAAGCAATATAAATCAACCAAGAAGTGAGTCCTATGCTAAATGCAATGCATACGTACCTTGCTCCAGCACTCTTCAACAGTAAAAGTAAATGAATTGAAAAGACACGTGCCTAAAATGCAAATGTCTAATCAATTTTTAACTTTTGCAACAAACTTTTTACTGTTAATTATTAGCAGGTTTTTGTGATGGCATATAAGAAATAAATAATTGCAGCAAACTAGAATTTGCAAAGCTAGCAGCCCTGCAAAAACCTGTTAGTAGTCAGCTCTTTATTGCCGCGGATCCACGGCTTTTGCCGTGGAAACACGGCAATTCAGAGGGCAATGGGTCTCTGCTTTCTAGAGCAGAGGCCCAATACCACTTGTATGTCACTGCAAACTTATTTTCCTGCTTTGCTTGCCCTGTAACCTGCAACATAGAAGAAAATTCGTTTAGTTCTAAAAAATTTTCAATAAAAATTCAGATTTCAATAAAAAACCGTTTTACCCTCCCGGCAACGGCGCCAAAATTTGATTGAGCCTACAACCTGCACAAAAAATACGAGATTATAGAACTTAAGAAAGAAAATGTGCAAGTGCTCAATTCTTCCGCTATAGCAAGTGGCTATGCGGGTCGTGATCCACAAGGAGGGTTTGCGATGGAAGCGTTACAGTTCTTTATTGAAATCTTTTAAGAAAATAAAACGAAGGTTCTTCACTGTTTTTAGTTATGAAAATGAAAAGAAAGTTATATTAAAGTTAGAAGAAAATGGAAGATGAAGAAGTTGGAAAATTCAGAAAACAAAAGAAAGCGATTATGTACAATGAAGTGGAAAGAAGAAAGAAAACGATTTGGAAGAAGTGGTTGGTGATCTAAACTAAGAAAGAAAAGAAAGAAAGAAAAGTGAAGAGATACTTACCTAGGTTGATTGATGACTTACTTGGAAACCTTTTTGCAAGTTCTACCTTTTTGCTTCGGAGGCGTTCAACGCATAGATCATAAACTCGAGCTCGGTCCCCGTGCACATTATATCGTCAAGCATAAGAAGAACGAAGTGATGCGGATCTTGGAAGAGGAGAACGTCTTCATGAACTATCGCTGGCTCTCACGTAGCTTGGTTATACTTGCTTTGGAATTCACTTGTACACTCAACAAATACAACCAAGGTAAAGTAGAAGAGGAAGAGGAAAGCAAAACAAATGTAAAGTAAAGCAGAATAGAAAACAAACAAAGCATTTACCTTTATTACTTGCTGAGACAATGAAAGAAAGGAGTATGGTACATCGTCGGTGTCACACTCAACATCAACCCCTCTCTCTTACTTACATGAATCTTCTTCTACCCTAAGTTACATACAAATTACATAAAAAGAAAGACTAAAAACCTAAACTAAGAAATGAAAACTAAGTTAAATCTTAATATGCATTGACCTCCCATTTCAGCACAACAATTGCCCTTTTATAAGCCAAAAACCCAACAACCAGAATCCCGGGGAGGTTGGGGGAGCAAACGCTCCCCCTAACTCCCCAACCAAGCCGCGGAAACGCGGCCCAAGCCGCGTTTCCGTGGCCAGGTTGTGGCCAGATGGCCACACCCTGTTGGTGGGTCTCTCCGGGGGTTTCTTCTGGCTTTATCCTTTGTTAATTTTGTCGTTTGAGCTCCGGATTCTGACGAAATGACCTTGGATTCTTGGCTTTAACCGATCGATTCTGAGAGGATTCTTCTCAACCGATTTCAACCTCATGATTTTGCCCTGATTTTGTGAGTGCGAATTAATTCTGATTTAATTCAGAATTCTGGTGGGCTTTTGGGCTCATTTCTCTTCATCTCCTTAAGGATTGGGCCTGCAAATAAATTAGACAAATAATTAGGACAATGCAGGCTTTTATTCTAAAATAAGTATGGACATATGATATTAAATATGCAATATTAGCGACCAATCACGCCACCACTTGCTCGTCAGTGGAGAAGGTAGTCCCCAGCAGAGTCGCCATCTCTTGTTTGGTGGGAGAAAAATTCGCGTAAAATTTCCTTGAATCAATTGAAAAATTACAACGGACTTATACTCCGATTACAAGGGAGGGAAGATATTGAGTCTTGAATCTTCCCTTTGTTTAATGCTGAGTTTTTCAGGTGGCGGTGGAAAGTGAGTCTTGTTTTCTGCTGACCGGGTGAACGCCAGGAACTTTGGGGATCTTCTCTTTGGTTGGCGAACGGAGTAACACAGCTCTGTCGACCAGAAATCTCAAAGAGATTATAGGCAAAGATTAACTTGTACGCAGCAAGTTACTTGAAGAGTTGAACTCTCTTTCCTTCTCGGTGGAAGCTCTTAAGTCAAGTTCTTCTCCCCGAATTCTCTATCTAATGGACCGACCGTTTCTCCATAGCAACGGGGCTGTTTATAGAGGTTTCAGGGGCGAACGTGCCCCCTAAAAACGCTCCATAATGGGGGTTAACTTCCCCGTTATGTGGGTATTAATTGACCCCATAATAAGGGCAATTATAACTGAGACGCGGGTTTCGACCCTCGCGCCTTGGTGCTGCAGTGCTGCTGAGACGCGGGTTTCAACCCTCGCACCTTGGTGCTGCAGTGCTGCTGAGACGCGGGTTTCGACCCTCGCGCCTTGGTGCTACAGTGAGGCCGTCGAGACGCGGGTTTCGACCCTCGCGCCTTGGTGCTGCAATGAGGCTGAGACGCGGATTTTGATCCTCGCGTCTTGGCGTTGCTTTGATGGCTATGATTAGCCCTGCGTCTGGAGTTTGGGACTCTGCTTTTGAGGACTTATCTTCGATGATTTTAGACAGCCTACACCTATCCCTCTTGTGTAGAGGTGATTGTGTTTAAGAGAGGAGTAGTGTACTCTAAGTGTAGAGTTATAATTTCTCAGTGGAGGTCCCTTTGTGGAAGACCCTGTGTGGAAGTAGTGAAAATTCTTCTGTGTGAAGGCGGGGACGTAGAGCAGTGGCTCGAACCTCGAAACATATCTTAGTGTTTGCACTTGATATACATCTCTCAACTCTATCTCTCTTATATCTTGCATTACATTATATTGTTCATATTCATATGCTAGTTATTGTTTGTGTGTGCCCACACTTGTGTTGAACTAAGAGAGCTTCTAATAGCACCTCAACTCTTAATCTAGAGGAATCTAGAGGAGTAGTTTTAGAGCCCTTCACGGAAAATTTGAACTCACTCTTGCTTACATATTGTGTGATAGCAATTAAGTTTTCAATTCCGCATCATTTGCCCTAGATTAGCTAGTATACCTATTCACCCCTTTCTAGGTGTATTTCAGTAAACACATCATGTTACATCTCAAATAGAATTTATTTTTGTAAAAATACTTCTGAAACTTCATTTGAAATTTATTATTTGAGAAAACCTAATGTTTCTTACTTTAAAGTTTCAGTTGTAAATGCTTTGTTTTAAACACTAAAGACAATTTAGGAAATTTTGATGCCAAATCTTATGAAGCATATTTGTTAAGTATTCAAATACTAGAAGGCCTATAGAGTCTTCAATAGAACTACTTTGACTATTGAAGAATCTATACATGTCAAGTTTGAGGAATCTAATGCGTTTGTGAAGAATGTTGTAGTGATTGATTCCTTAAGTGAAGACATGGAGAAGATAACCTTGAAGGACTCACCTATAGAAGAAGAAAAATCAAAGATTGATGAATAAGGTGAAGTTCAAGAGGTTGAAGTGGAGCCAACACAACCGCTTCCAAAGAATTGAAGATTTGCTACTAATCGTCCGAAGGACCTCATCATAGCTGATGTATCTAAGGGGGTAACTACTCCATCCAAACTCCATGATTTAAGTGGGCATTTTGCTTTTTTCACATATTGAGCCCAAAAACATCCTCGAAACTAAGGCCGATTTATATTAGTTGCTTACAATGCAAGAAGAGCCCAATCAGTTTGAGCGCAATTAAATATCGCATCTTTTTCCTAGAACCCATAATAGACCAACTGTTGGTACTAAATGAATGTTTAGGAATAAGTTGGATGAATCGGGTGTTATTAGAGATAAAGCTAGATTAGCGGCTCATTGTTACATCAAAATTTAAGGTATCAATTTTGAGGAAATATTTGCACCCGTAGCATGGCTTGAAGCCATACGGATGACACTTATCTTTGCTTCTTTTAAAGATTTCAAACTTTTTCAAATGGATGTCAAAAATACATTTCTAAATGGTTTTATACAAAAAGAAGTGTATGTTGAACAACCCCCCGAGTTTATTGATCCTACACATTCGAACTTTGTTTACAAACTTGATAAAGCTTTATATGATTTAAAACAAGCTCCAAGAGCTTGGTATGAAAGGCTTTCAACTTATCTAATTTCAAATGATTTTGTTAAGGGTAAAGTTGACACCACCTTCTTTATAAAGTATGTAGATAGTGATATCCTAATTGTTCAAATTTATATTGATGATATTATTTTTGGATCCACTAATGAAAAGCTTCGTAAAGAATTTGAATCATGCATGAAGAACGAGTTTGAGATGTCCATGATCGGAGAGCTAAACTACTTTCTTGAACTCCAAATCAAGCAAAGGAGTGATAGGATCTTCATCAATCAAGTCAAGTACGCAAGAAAACTCATCAAGAGATTTGGATCTGAAGATGCAAAATTAAGTAAGACTCCCATGGCCACTCTACTAAGCTTGATAAGGATGAACAAGGTATAAATTTAGACATTAAACTTTATTGAAACATGATTGGTAGTTTGCTTTATTTGACAGCTAGTAGGCCGGATATTATGTTTAGTGTGTGTCTATGTGCTAGATTTCAATCTTATCCTAAAGAGTCTACTTAATCGCGATAAAACGCATTATTAGATATTTTAAGGGTACTATTGGAATGAGCTTGTAGTATCTAAAAATCGGTCAATTTTTCATTGCGAATTATTTGGATGCCAACTATGCCGGTTGTAGAGTGGGTAGAAAGAGCATTAGTGGTACTTGTTAATTTCTAGGAAATTGCCTTGTTTTGTGATCTTCTAAGAAACAAAATTCTATAGTCCTCTCAACTGCCGAGGCGGAGTATGTTGCGGCCGAGGCTTGTTGTGCACAAGTTCTTTGGATAAAATATACTCTTCTTGACTATGATTTGTATTATGATCATATTAAAATATTTTGTGATAATACTAGCACCATTCATATGACCAAAAATTCAAATCAACATAGCAAGACCAAGCATATAGATATTCATATCACTTTCTTAGAGATCACTATGAGAAAGGCGATATTGAAAATTGATTATGTTTTCACCGATTTTCAACTTGCGGACATTTTTACTAAATCACTAGATTATAATATATTTTTATTCATCTGTGGTGAGTTAAATGTTTTTATTATGAATTCATGAGTTTTGAAATTGTTTCATGTATTTTAAATCCTTTACACATTTTTTAAATTAATATCTCTTTCATGTTGATGTCTTTTCTCTTATTGATGCATGACCAAAAGGGAGAGATATTTGAGTATTAAGTTGTTTTGATATTCTATATCCATTTTCATGCTTATGTGCAATGCCATGATTCATTTATTTTTATTCATTGCATATTGTTTTTGGAGGAAAGAGGATCGGAAGGATGGTAGGCTATATATGGATATTATTCTATATTAGTATCATCTTTATATATGCATATATGTGTGACTTGATTATATTGTCAAATCTGTTTAAAGTCATAATATTTTTTTGTGCTTAATAGATAGCATAACTTGAGGGGGAGCTTTTCCAAGCTCTTCCTATCTTTTATCTTAAATAACTCACATGTTTTTTCATCATCAAAAATGGGGAAGATTGTTGGCCCAAGGTTACAATCACCCAGTTTTATGATTTTGATGATAACAAAACATATGTGGTTATCTGTATTAATCAAGTTCAAGTGTTTAAGTTTATCTCAAGGTTCTAAGAATCCAAGAAGTTTTCTTCCTCTAAAGGAAGGTATTGGAGACTCAAGAAGACTCAAATACGGGATCAAAGCTCAAAGCATTCAACGTCGCTAGTAGAGAAGCCTAGTTGAAGATCTTGTAGTTATCTAGAGCCTTATTAGATATTAGTTTGTTAAAGTGTAGAATATAGTAGTGATGCTCAAGAAGTTACACACACAAAATACACGATTTCGAAAAATACAAGTTTTGATAGTATTGGTATTTTGCATGTTTGGTTTTGATACATGTCTCCTAATTTTTTTTCAAAATTTTATAACAAGTTTAGAACATGTATTTCATTAGTATATATTGATACATTACCCTTGAACTAATACAAAATATTTTGAAAATTGTTTGAAATTCAAAATCCATACAGAAAACTGTTTCAGGCCAGAACGATCGATCGGTGACCATTTCAGGCCAAAATGGTTGACCGCCCAGTCGACCGGGCCTTTTGGCCAAGGGGCGTGCACATTTATGCATGTTGTCAGTCGACCGACCGGTCGACCGCTAAACCTTGCGGTCGATGACCGGTCGACCGAGTGAAAGACCCTAACTCTCGGTTAGGGTCGGACTGACCCGGTCGACTGACAGTTTAGTTTTTCATTTTAATCTACCAAGTAGTCGACCGCCCGATCGACCAGAGCGAACGGATCTTTTCTGTATAACCTGTCGGTCGACCGGCCGGTCGACCGATTGTCTGCCAGATGGCTATAACGGCTAATTTTTTAATCTGTTTTTTTTAGTGGATTCCAACGGGAATTTTTGGCTTCCAAGTGTCTAAACACACCCCAAATGACCTGGTAAGATTTATAAATGATATTTATTTACTGCCATATATATGGGTCATTAGTTTTGGTTTAAGACAAGAAGGTATACACAAGTTTACAAGTTTTCAAGTTTGTGAGAAAAGTTTTTCTAGCTTTCAGTCTTCAAGTTCTTTCTTTTTAAAACTATTTTCAGTTGGTTCTAAAGTTCCTCTATTCTTTCTAACTGAATTTCATCTCTCACTTAACTCCTTGAGCAACACTTCTTATTGTACTCCATAGGAAGTTGCAAGAGAGAGTGTTTGTGATCTTGTTGGATTAGCAAGAGCCTTGTAATCTCAATTGACTTCGTGCTACCTCTTGTGTAGAGGGTTGAGTTGTTAGAGTTGTATACTCTAATCTTGTGTAGACCAAGTTGTAATTCTTTTGTGTAAGATCCCTTTATGGAAGATCCCTTAGAGAATAGTGAAATCCTTTATAGTGGTGAAGGCGGGGACGTAGAGCGGTGGCTCGAACCTCGGAACAATTCCTTTGTGTTTGCGATTGCTTGTGTCTTGTTCTCTATTTCTTTTCATTTTTCTTGCTTGAGTAATTGTTCATCTTACATTCTATAATGCTTTCATTCCATCACTTTCATTACCGGTCTATACTCATCTCAACAAGAAGGCAATTGAGCACCTCAACTCATTATCTAGAGGAATCAAAGAGGATAAGTTCTAGAGCCCTTCACGGGAAATTCGGCTTCAATTCTTTTTTGAGTGACCATTTGCATAATTCATCAAAGTAGTTTTAAAATTGCATTTGATTAACAAAACACCTATTTACCCCCTTTTAAGTGTATTTCATAAAATACAGTATATTGAAATGAAAATTGACCCCGTGCCTAGATGCGAATGTCTAAACCATTTTAAAGTATTCAATTTCTGTATTTTAGTTCTTAATTATTACAGCGCACATGTAATCTAAACAAAAAACTAGCAGCAGAAGGTAGCAATATATAAAGATTTACCCAACTATATAACAACTTTTGAAGCACTTGCTCCTTGCTTTCTTGAGTAGGGGATGCAAGCAAGTGTAGACTTCTGCAATGCAAAAAATTTGACCTGCACACCAAAAATAAAGAAAAAAGTTAACAAAAATGTGAGATCAAACCGTTACCATCCCTGACAACGGCGCTAAAATTTGATCGGGAAAAACTTACACATAAAGTGTCATTTTAAAATCACTAATTAAAGTGTGTGTGCTTTGGCTTCCTCAATACATCCGTTATAGCATAGAGGTTAAACAGGTCGAATCCACAGGGACGAGAAGCGATAGAAGCTTTACCGGTACGTTCACTGTGTATGTTAACGGTTCTTCTATGTTTCAAAGAATGAAAAGAGGAGAGTACGGTGAAAACAAAAAAAAAACGAGAAACATTAAAGAGAAGGTATTTGTGATTTTTGTATTAGTTCTAAAACAAAGTAAAAATGTAAGAAAACTCATAACTACTAACTGCTAATACCTCCACTAACATGTTAACCTCTTAGTGATAGTTGCCTCACATGTATCATTGGCCATCACTAGTCATTGGTTCAAGAGCTTTACAAAGCATGACCCATAAGATCACTTTCACATCCAAACTCAACAAATAAGTGCAAGCTACACATAAACCATCAAAACTAACTAGAGCAAGCATGAAATAAAGTAATGGTAACTTGCTAGAGAGTTAAATGTAAATGTTAGAATCCATCTTCATGAGCCATCAATAGCTCTTGCAAGAGCAAGGTAAAGTAGAGGCTATTAGATTCATATGTATTATCAAATAAGGAGTTAGCAAGTTAGTGGTTAGTGGTTAGTTGCCATGAAAATCAAGCATGTAAAGAGTTAGAGAGAAGAAAATTAATAGAGATAAGGAAAGAACCTTTTATAGAATGTCACATTCTATTAGAAGAGCCCTAACCTTCATCCTATGCATCTCTCTCTTCCCTATTACATGATCTACAAAGGAAATGAAAAAAAATAAAGAAGAAAACTAAACAAAATTGCACAAATGGGAGAAACTACTCCTAAAAACTCTCCTCCCTTCTGTTCTGAAAACCCTGGGGTATTTATAGGCTAAAAGGGGCACTAAGGAAGCAACACGGGGCCACGCATCAAAACTCGACATGTGACCCCACTAGAAGGCCACGAACTTGTGATTTTTGCCGCATTTTTGTGGCCCTTCTGGGGCCGCGCGTGCAGTACCGCCTGCTGCAGTTTTCTGGTTTATCCCCCTGTCAGTTGTGCCTCCTAATTTCTGAATATGTGCACCTGATTTGATAGATCCTCCTTTAAAAGTAAATGGCTATTTTTGTAGTCTTTAGATCACCAAATAAGTTAGATTTTTGGGCTTCTTCTTCATTTCACATCATGGACCTAAGAACATACAAGAGAGGTGTTATTAACAGAATTTAATGTTGAATAAATGTGAAGATGTGGTATGAAATATGCATACTTGGAGACCAAGAACCCGCCAACAAAGCCCGGTCAGACATCAGAACTTTGGCTTGATGGTGGAAAATCTCAAACCATGTCTGGTTTGAAAGTATCCTTGATAGACTCTGTAGTATATGAACTGGTGGATGCACTAATCCTTTCAATTATTTCTTCATCAGTGCTGGGAGCTAGCCGGGTCATCGGGTCAGTCTTATTCATCACAGGGAACAGATAATTCGCCCATGAAATCAACTTAATTCCCCCACTCCTCCATCCCGTCAACCGCTCACAGATCTGGAAGTGGCACAGCACCTCCCAATAAGTCTTGTACACCAGAGGATCGCTCTTCTTCAGCAGGTGTAGCTCCTCTGTCGACGGGATGAATTCTTCATAAGGGGCATCTCCAATCACCAGCCCTGAGAGTTCATACATCTCATGGAGGGTAAGCCCCATTTTCCTGATGGGAGTAAAGAACGTGTAGGTTTCTAGATTGTACCACTCCAAGATGGCATAGAAATGTTGGGTGCTCTGCGGTATATCATATTAGATAGCCCTTATAGCTTCGTACAATCCTGCCTGCAACAAAAGGTCTTCAAATTCAGCAAGAGCAAACCCTACCATTCTGCCCCAGCATATTTTGTCGGTAGAGTGAATCCATCTAATGGCATGAAATTCTAGAGGAAAGTCACCCCTCACGTCCAGGAATTGTCTGATTAAGGTGGCCGCAAGTTGTAGGGTCTCCCCTGTTGGGTATTTAGCTCTACAACCCGAGCATGTCCCTCCCATGACCGATTGTGAAGGCTACGCGGGCACTTATCTTGCCCAGGGAAACTATGGAGATTGTCTTAACCAACTCCCAGTCCATTGTTTGGCGCACAGACTATACTCCATGTATGCCAGGGGATACATCCACTCCATGTTCGGGAGGAAGAATCTCTTATTGTTGATCTGACGAAGCCACTTGTAATCCCATTCATAAAGAGTAGCCCCATCCTCCTCGATCGAGTCACTGAAAAAGAAGTCGGGTTTCCTTAGTAGTGTACGGGAATCTGATTCAAACTGACCATCGAAAGTGATTTCCCAGAGAGTAAGCACACTGGCATTGCTGATTCAGCTTCATCGCTCCTTTAATTTACCAGTAATTACATGAGCAGTTCTCTGGAGAACGAAAATCATATTCGGGTCAGCACCACCTACATGTCCAAAATGACACTGCTTGGACAGAGGATTTGAGGAGTATCGCACTGCAAAAAGGACAACACAATAGTCAACAACCTAAAAATTGTCAAAGTGTTAAACTCAGACTCAAGGTTCACCTCAGAACCGCATCTAATGACTATGATACGGAGCTTAGCGAAACCTGCATCTAACCTCAGAGACGCGAGACTCACATGAAATCTGCGTTTGAAACTCCACAACTTAGAAAAATCTCTAAGTGTTGGAATCAGACGCGAGGCTTAGTAAAACCCGTGTCAAACCTCAGATACGCGAGGTTCACATGAAGTCCGCATCTGACCTCCACCACTTAGAAAATTCTCTAATTGTTGGGATCAAATGGAAGGCTCAGTAAAACTCGCGTTCAACAAACAGACGCAGGCTCAAGACGATGAAGCGAAGACGCGAAGGTCATCAAACCCGCGTCTTGCCTACCAGTGCGAGAGTTGCATCTGAAAATCAAACAGGGGCATGAGTCTCGCGTTGGCGATTCAACTCAAAAGAAGCTTAAGAGTAAAGATAATTCTTCGAGTTCTTTAATGGCAAAAGCCAATTCGGTCGATCTTATTACCTAAAATGGGGGCCTTCTACGTAGAGGAACCTCCCATTTGAACTTTAGAGCAACGGCGCTAAAGGTGGAAGCCACAGGCTTGGTCTTTGGGGCCATCTTAATGGTGAATTCTTTGGAGAAGATGAAAAAAAAGAAGAAAAAGTTAGAAACTTTTCTTAAGTTCTTAAGCTCTGGAAGTAAAGTTCAAACAAAGAAGAAAAGAGTCTAATGATGACTTTTAAAAAACTACTGTCTTTTTATAGACGTAGTAATCAGTCGAGATACATGACCCATATCTCGAGATCTATCGTCGCCAGACGCGTGGCAGCCCGCCCAGAACGCGGATCTCGCGTTTTAAAGAGAACAGCGTCTCTTGAAGCTTCGCCAGACACGTGGCAACACACCCAGAATGCGAATCTCGTATTTAACATGCGTCTCTTTAGCAAAGAGAAGTCCGCGTCTCCACTTTGAAGTCTACATCACTTCAACAAAGTAAGAATGACGTCTCCACTTTGAAGACCACGTCTTGGCAAAACAGGGAACTGCGTCTCAACTTTAACAGAGCCGCGTCTCTTCAACCAAGAGAAGTCTGCGTCTCTACTTCAAAGACTATGTCTCTTCAGTATTCTCAAGCTCGCGTTTGGGTAAAACAAGAGAGTTGCATTTAACTTTAACAGAGTCGCGTCTCTTCAACAAAGTGAGAACCGCGTTTCCACTCGACGTTCACGTCTCTTTAATGAATGAGAGTCACATTTCTACTTCAGACAAGGTCCGTGTTCTCAAGGCAACACGGCCTTCGCATCTACAAGACCTGTATTCAGTCTCTGATTCTGCAATCAATTCAACAATACATTGGCAAAAGCAGTTAGCGATCTCCCCAAGTTCAATAGTACACTGACAACCAGCTCAGAGTACTGATGAGGTATGGACTGCGTATCTGGACACTCACGATGATCATCTTTGGTGGCTTCTAAGAGTTTAACAATACACTCACAAAGACCAAAATCTAGACAAGATCGAGCTCAAGGTATCTTAGAAGATTGCCAGTCCAGTCTTGAGAGCTTACTACCAAAAGGAAAGTCCAAAGTGTTTTGCAACCCATTCCAGTCAACCGCGGAGTTTCAAACACTTTGGAGGCAGTTCTGTAGACTGTCTAAAAATCACTAAAGATAAGTCATCAGATAATAGAGTCCATGCTTCAGACGCAAGGCTAATCAAAGTCACTCGTGCAATGCCAAGACGCAGGGCTCGAAGCTTGCGCCCCAGCATCCCTCCAATGTTAAGACGCAGGGCTTGAAGCTTGTGTCTCAGCACCACTTTAGTGCTCAGACGCAAGGCTTGAAGCTTGTGTCTCAGCACCACTTTAGTGCTCAGATGCAGGGCTTGAAGCTCGCATCTCAGACATGAAGCTCGAGGCACGCGTCTAATACCACGTCAATGAGGAAACACAGAAGCTCGTGTTTCAACACCACCGCGGCACCCAAATGCGGAGCTCAAAACCCGCGTCCAGCGTTACTTCAATGACTAAATGCAGAGCTTAAGCCCACATTTAAACTACAGAGGAGCCCTGCGTCTCAGTTATAACTACCCTCATTACTGGGTCAAGTGTTGCCCACGTAATGAGGGGAGTTAACCCCCATTATGGAGGGTTTTTAGGGGACAGTTTTATCTCTGGAACCCCTATAAATAGCTCAGTTTGCTATTGAAGAGGGGTCAAAATTTGTCAATCGAGAAAGATTAGCTTTACAAAGAGTTCTACTCTTCTACACCAACTTGCTGAGTTCAAGTTTTTACCTAAGTCTCTTTGAGATTTCACTAGATAGGAGATGTGCTACTCCATCTATGATCCAAAAGGAAGAGTTTTTTTAAAAGAAGCTTGACGTCCACTCGGTCAATGAATAACAAGATTCACTTTCCACCGCTACGTAAAGAACCTAGCCTTAAACAAAGAGAAGATTTGGGCTTGAGTGTCTTTTCTCTCTTGTAGTTGGAATTTGAGATTGTTGTAACTTTTCATTGACTCAAAAAATTTTTGCAATACACCCTTCACATTATCTCCCCGCACAAACCCCTACAGCATAGTCAGAAGCATCACATATCACCTCAAATGGGAAATTCCAATCAGGTGGTCGAATGATGGGTGTCAAGATTAACTCGATCTTTAGCCTTTCAAAGGCTTCTAAATAAGAAGGGGTGAACTCAAAGGGAATATCCTTTACTAGAAGATCACAAAGAGTTTTAGAGATTTTAGAAAAATCTTTGATAAAGCGGCGGTAAAACAAGGTTTAAACAACATTGTGGTTCTCTTGAGCTCTTCGCATTCTCTTCGAGATAAATTTGGTACATTACCATAGAGGGGCTAATTCCCTTCATGTCTGCTATGTTCCAAACTATGGCTTCCTTATGTTCCTCAAGACCATCTAGCAACTTCTCTTCTTGATCCTTGTCTAAACGAGATGATATAATTACAAGTAAGATTTCTGACTCACCTAGGAAGGCATATTTCAATGTGTCGGGTAAAGGTTTGAGCTCCAACTTGGGAGGCTCAACGACTGATGGAACATGAACAGATGTTAACAATGGCAAAGGTTCTACCTTAGGTCTCCATAGGTTGGTGTCTACAATGGGGACATAATCTAACAATGTGTTGACCTCTTCTATAGACTCCTCAATGTCAAAATTCATTCCAAAATGGGCCAAACATTTCTCTAAGGGGTCTTCATAGGAAGACTTCTCAAAGCTGTGATTGACCGCCACATTAATTATGTTGACCTCCTCATGATTGTCCATTATGGATGGTTAGGAACTAGTGTGAAAGATATTTAGCTCAACTGTCATATTTTCAAACGACAAGGTCATTACTCCATTCCTACATCTAATGACAGCAACAACAGTAGTAAGGAATAGTCTCTCTAAAATCACAGGGGAATGACTGCTTGTCTCTAACTGGTTCAGTGTCTAAGACCACAAAATTAGTAGGGAAATAGAATTCGTCGACCTTCAAAATAACATCCTCAATAATTCCCTTAGGGACCTTAACTGACCTATCTGCTAGAAGCAATGTGAGGTTAGTGAGTTGTAATTCCCCTAATTCTAATTATTTGTACATAGAATAGGTAAAAGGTTTACACTTGCCCCTAAATCTAGTAGATACCGATTCATAACCTGATCTTTTATCCTAACAGAAATAGTTAGACTCCCCGGACCCTCATACCTGTGTGCAATGGGTTGCTAGATGAGACATGATGCTTGTGTAGCAAATGCAGCTTCACAAGGCACAGAACTTTTCCTCTTGACCGTAGTTAGGTCCTTCAGAAATTTGACAAATGAAGTAATCGATTAATGGCATCCAAGAAGGAAATGTTGATTTGAATGTTTTTGAAAACTTTCAAAATTCTCTCACAGTGATTTTTCTTCCTTGTTGGTTAAAGACGTTAAGGAAATGGGGCTTTGGCACAAAAGATTTCTCTTGATTGTCAACAACAACTTGATCATCTTTTTTTGTTGACTCTTTTAGTTCCTCTTTTTCTTTTATAATATTAGGATTGTTTGGTGGATCTTGGACTTGGTTGTCCACTCTCTTGCCCGACCGCAAAGTGTGGATGGCTTGAACTTCATGATTTGAATCAGAACCAATTTCAAACTGGCCTGTAGGAGTATTTTGAGGAGTAGGTTGTCCACTCGGGTTGGGCACAATTTGACTAGAAAAATGTCTTCTCTCTTTCTCTCCCTAACAATTGCAGCTAACTGTTCTATCTGAATCTTGAGCCTAGCTATCGTCTGATCCTGATTTTGAGACATTTGGGCTTGGGTTTGATTAGTTATGAGTTATGATTGGCCACTAATGTTACATATTTAATATCATATTTCCATACTTATTATAGAATAAAAGCCTGCATTGTCCTAATTAATTGCTTAATTTATTTGCAGGCCCAATCTTTAAGGAGATGAAGAGAAATGAGCCCAAAGCCCACCAAAATTCAGAAATAAATCAGAATTAATTCACACTCACTGAATCAGGGCAAAATCAAGAGGTTGAAAACCAGTTGAGAAGAATCCTCTCAGAATCGATCGGTTAAAGCCAAGAATCCAAGGCCATTTCGTCAGAATCTGGGACTCAAACGAAGAAACCAACTCCAGATAAACTCAGAGGGAGAAACCAGGCTGACCCACCAACAGGGTGTGGCCACCTGGCCACACCCTGGCCGCGAAACGCGGCTAAAGCCGCGTTTCTGCGGCAAAGTTAGGGAGTTAGGGGGAGCGTTTGCTCCCCCGATCTCCCCGGGATCTTGTTGGTTAGGGTTTTGCCTATAAAAGGCCTGTATTTGCACTGAAAATGGCACGCCAATGCAGAGTTAAGATTTTAGACTAGTTTTTCCATTTTATAGTTTAGTTTTTACTTTTATGTAACTTGTATGTAGCTTAGGGTAGAAGAAGATTCATGTAAGTAAGAGAGAGAGGCATATGTTGAGAGTGAAACCAATGTACCCTCCTCCTTTCTTTCATTGTCTCAAGCAATAAAGGTAAACTTTTATTTATGTTCGTTTCTTTACTTTCCTTTTCTTTTGTTTTGCTTTCCTCTTCCTCTTTCTACTTTACCTTGGTTGTGTTTGTGGAGTTTACAAGTGAAATCCAAAGCAAGTATAACTAAGCTACGTGAGAGCCAGCGATAGTTCATGAAGACGTTCTCCTCTTCCAAGATCCGCATCACTTCGTTCTCGCTAGGCTTGACGGTATAATGTGCACGGGGACTGAGCTCGAGCTTATGATCTATGCGTTGAACGCCTCCGAAGCGAAGGTAGAACTTGCACAGGTTTCCAAGTAAGTCATCACCAAACTAGGTAAGTAATTCTTAACTTTCTTTCTTTTCTTTTATCGCTATAGTATAGATCGCCAACACGATTTCTTTCACCACTTCTTCCCAATCGTTTTTATTCTTTTTTCCAAATCATTTGTACATAGAAGCTTTCGCCATTTTATGATTTATCCACCTTCTTCATCTTTCACTTTCTTCTTAACTTTAACTATAACTTTCTTTTTATTTTTATAACTTTAAAACAGAGAAGAACTTTCGCTTATTTTCATAACGATTTCAATAAAGAAAAGTAAAGCTTCCATCGCAAACCCTCCTTGTGGATCACGACCCGCATAGCCACTTGCTATAGCGGAAGAATTGAGCACTTGCACATCTCCTAACCTTAAGTTCTTTAATTCCGTATTTCTTGTGCAGGTTTAACCTCAATCAAATTTTGGCGCCGTTGCCGGGGAGGGTAACATGTTTTTTTATTGAAATCTAAATTTTTTTTGAAAATTTTTTAGAACTAAACGAATTTTCTTCTGTGTTGCAGGTTACAGGGCAATCAAAGCAGGAAATTAATATTGCAGTGACATACAAGTGGCCTTGGGCCTCTGCTCTAGAAAGCAGAGACCAAGAGCCCTCTGAATTGCCGCGTTTCCACGGCCAAAGCCGCGGATCCGCGGCAATGAAGAGTTGACTACTAACAGCTTTTTACAGGGCTGCTTAGTTTACAAAAATTCTAGTTTGCTGCAATTCTTTATTTCCTATATGCCATCACATAAGCCTGCTAATAATCAACAGTAAAACGTTTGTTGCAAAAGTTAAAAATTGATTGGACGTTTGCATTTTAGGCACGCGTTTTTTTCAATTCATTTATTTTTACTGTTGAAGAGTGCTGGAGCAAGGTACGTGCGCATTGCATGTAGAATAGGATTCATCTCTTGGTTGATTTTCATTGCTTTGAGTGATTCCTATTTACATATCTTGTACACTTGCACAAAATTATTTTAGGGCACTAACCCATAACAAGATAAGGTGGGGATTTAATCACCCTTCCTTAGCCTAAAAATCAGAATCCAAGCACTCACTAACCCAAGCCTAACTTAAAATGAGTAGACGTTGGCCCTAGGGACATCTCGGACTCAATTAGGAGATTATCCTAAGGGGGAAAGGTGTTGGAACTTGACTCTTGCCAAATCAGTGTCTAGGAAAGGGATTAAGGGCCGTAAGCCCGAAGGTTGGTGGTTATTTAATTAAGGAACTTCTTTTGACGGAAAACCTCCCACCAACCTTGCCCTGACCTGGCTGATTAGCTTGTGGTCAAAGTCTACATTAAACCTCCCGTGGACAGTCTAACCAGTTAGGAGTCGTCTAGGTCTAGGTCTACCCTAACTTAGGTTAGAATTTTTTCTTTCTTGTTTGTTTATTTGTTTGTATTTCTTTCTTTTTGTTTGTATTCCATTGTGTGATATGGCTTATAATAATAATTTTTCCAACTACAATAATAATCCATATTACACATCAAACTCTTTTTCGGATATTACCAGCCCGGCATATCATGACTTTAACCAACCTAGTTTGCCGGATTGGTCTTATCCGAATCAATATAACCCATGTCCCCCATCGTATGACTATAATTTTCATAACGATTTCAACTCTTCACAGAGTCAGTGGGGATTCACCTACCCCGAGTCCAATTTTCAACCAAATTGTCCTCCTTCTCTACCTAGTCCACAATATTTTCAAGAGTCATACTCAGTTCCACCAGTCCAAAATAGAAGACCATCAATTTTGGAAATGAGTATGCGTGAGTCCAAACATAAATCCCAAAATCTGATGGACTCACAATTTCACTACCACTTCCAAGGCAACTCTTCATCTTGTCATCAAAACAATGAACCCATCAATTATGAAAAGATTCTTGAAGCCATGACTCATGCTCAAAATGCTAGAAATCGTGACATAGATATGATGGTCGAATCTCTACGTTCTCACCGTTTGACCAGTTCTGATGTCACTAACCATCCTGTTAGAGTCGAAGAGTCGTGTAGTCTTGGAAATCAAGGTTCCATTTCAGAACAACCACTTGAACTTGCCCAAACTCCAAATTTTGAAAAAAATATTGACAGTTTAGCAAGTTTTCTTTTCTTGAAATAGAACTTGAAAATGAATATGATCCTGAACCCCAACTTAGTGATTCAATTCTACTTCCTGGTTCAATTATGACTCCGGTATCTTCACCTGATTTTAATCTTTTTCCTGAGTCAACATTGAATCCTGTACCAATTCATCATAAAATTGAATCACCCATTCTTGAGGATCATATTGAACTTGACCAATTATACAATTTTGAAAATCCTATTGACAAATTGGCAAGTTCTCAATTTTTTGATATTGAACTCAATGAGATATGTGACCTAGATTCTCAAATCTGTGATCCAGTTCAACTTTCTGAATCAATATTGACTCCTGTTGTGTTATCAAACTTGAGTAATATTTTAGAGTCAGTTTTGATTCCTCCACCTATCATTCCTGAACTGGAATCACCCACATTAAGTCACATTCCATTGTTGGAAAATACATGTGGACTTGAGTTTCAACTTCTTGACTTGGACCCTATTCCTGAACCAATTTCGACTCTTGAACATTTACTTGACTTAAGTTACCTTCCTGAGTCGGTATTAGTTCCTGTACTTCCTGAGTCCAAGTCAATCATTCTATCATTTCATACTCCTTTCTGGGACGAGGTGGTTGACAAATTTGACTCCGAAATCAATTATGGAATATGGAAATTAGATGGGGTCAAATACTTAATAAAAATCCTTTATGGATTCATATTTTTAGTGGGTTATATTAGAGAAATTGCTGGTGGGTTCCTCTGAGACCCAAGAAAAGTTGATTGGGCCGCGTTTCGTGGACCAATCAGACCACCACCGGAACCACCACCTTAAGGTAACCTTTTCCTTCCCTTTCTTCTTTTTCATGCATCTATGCATTAATTCATACATTGAGGACAATGCATGAGATAGGTGTGGGGGAGGGTCTAACATAACTTTTCTTTTTCTTTAAAATAAAAAAATTAACATTTTTCTTTACTTTTAAAAACTTTTTGAAAAATAGAAACAATATTTTGACTTATTTTTGTAAGAAATTAAGTTAATTTTAAGGAATAGGAAAATCTAAATTAGGATTTCTTATACTTGGTCAAAATAAGATTATTTGTTTGATTTTTAGGGTTAGGAAGAAAATTTGTCAAAGTAATTTAGTCTTGATCTTTACCTTGATGAAATATGCACACTTCATACACTTACACACTTAGGGTTCAAAAACAAAGATTCTTATGCCTTATAAAAAATATATATATAAAAAAAATAAACAAATCTAATTGTTGATTAGCTAGGTGCTTTGGCCTAAGTAAGCCTTAGTATTTATGCGAAAGATAATTAGATAAGTTTGAAAAAAAAAAAGAAAAAAAAGAAAAAAAAGAAAAAAAGAGATAAACAAATCTAATTATTGATTAGCTAGGTGCTTTGGCCTAAGCAAGCCTTAGTATTTATGCGAAAGATGATTAGATAAGTTTAAGAAAAATATATATATATAATCCACTGATTAAGCTGGGTATTTGTGCCTAATAAAGCATAAGTATTCACGCCTAAAAGTGGTTCATATAATAAAATCCTTAGTTTTGTGGCCTTGTTTGCTCGAGTCCTTAAGTCCTAGGGGTGTCTTCTCACCTGGTGCCCTAAGACCGTCTGGTTTGGGAGTCATCGATTAAAGGCTCGTTACATGGGCAGATTAGAAAGCCTAAACTAAGGAATAATACCACCAAATATAATATATATATATATATATATATATATATATATATATATATATATAAGGCATAAGAGTCAGAGTTAATGAACCCTTAGTCAAAATTTTCACAGTCACAAGTGCATATGACTTAGGGTAAAGTAATAGACTAGATGAGAAGTACAATTTGACTCCTTACTTTAATTGATAACAAATTTTTGAATAGAGACTAAGTTTAGGAATGAAAAATTCACTCTTCCTATAACTTATAGATTGCTTAGATCTTACAATTATATTTCAAATATTTTTCTCTTTCAAAATGCCTTTCGAAAATACTAACTCTTTATTTCTCTTTCTTTATGGATTTTGTGGGTGTAATCTGCTGAAAACTCTCACGAGACAACACTCGTCCTCTAGGGGAAACCTAGAGGTTTAACGGCTTGTTGCACATGCTCAGTGCAATCGCGTGACCTGCGAAAGTGGTCTAATAATCCTTAGTATAGTTTAGTTGTTTTGCTCGAGGACGAGCAAAAGATAGGTATGGGGGTGTGATTGGTCGCTAATGTTACATATTTAATATCGTATTTCCATACTTATTATAGAATAAAAGCCTGCATTGTCCTAATTAATTGCTTAACTTATTTGCAGGCCCAATCTTTAAGGAGATGAAGAGAAATGAGCCCAAAGCCTACCAAAATTCAGAAATAAATCAGAATTAATTCACACTCACTGAATCAGGGCAAAATCAAGAGGTTGAAAACTGGTTGAGAAGAATCCTCTCAGAATCGATCGGTTAAAGCCAAGAATCCAAGGCCATTTCGTCAGAATCTGGGACTCAAACGAAGAAACCAACTCCAGATAAACTCAGAGGGAGAAACCAGGCTGACCCACCAACAGGGTGTGGCCACCTGGCCACACCCTGGCCGCGGAAACGCGGCTAAAGCCGCGTTTTCGCGGCAAAGTTAGGGAGTTAGGGGGAGCGTTTGCTCCCCCGATCTCCCCGGGATCTTTTTGGTTAGGGTTTTGCCTATAAAAGGCCTGTATTTGCACTGAAAATGGCACGCCAATGCAGAGTTAGGATTTTAGACTAGTTTTTCCATTTTGTAGTTTAGTTTTTACTTTTATGTAACTTGTATGTAGCTTAGGGTAGAAGAAGATTCATGTAAGTAAGAGAGAGGCATATGTTGAGACTCACACCGATGTACCCTCCTCCTTTCTTTCATTGTCTCAAGCAATAAAGATAAACTTTTATTTATGTTCGCTTCTTTATTTTTCTTTTCTTTTGTTTTGCTTTCCTCTTCCTCTTTCTACTTTACCTTGGTTGTGTTTGTTGAGTTTACAAGTGAAATCCAAAGCAAGTATAACTAAGCTACGTGAGATCCAGCGATAGTTCATGAAGACGTTCTCCTCTTCCAAGATCCGCATCACTTCATTCTCGCTAGGCTTGACGGTATAATGTGCACGGGGACTGAGCTCGAGCTTATGATCTATGCGTTGAACGCCTCCGAAGCAAAGGTAGAACTTGCACAGGTTTCCAAGTAAGTCATCACCAAACTAGGTAAGTAATTCTTAACTTTCTTTCTTTTCTTTTATCGCTATAGTATAGATCGCCAACACGATTTCTTTCACCACTTCTTCCCAATCGTTTTTATTCCTTTTTTCTAAATCATTTGTACATAGACGCTTTCGCCGTTTTCTGATTTATCCACCTTCTTCATCTTTCAATTTCTTCTTAACTTTAACTATAACTTTCTTTTTTATTTTTATAACTTTAAAACAGAGAAGAACTTTCGCTTATTTTCATAACGATTTCAATAAAGAAAAGTAAAGCTTCCATCGCAAACCCTCCTTGTGGATCACGACCCGCATAGCCACTTGCTATAGTGGAAGAATTGAGTACTTGCACATCTCCTAATCTTAAGTTCTTTAATTCCGTATTTCTTATGCAGGTTTAACCTCAATCAAGTTAGCTCTGCATGAATTGCTAGAGAGTGTCATCTAAAGATGGTTTTCTTTGATTGGGAGGGACATATGAAGGGACAGATTGTGTTGCATTGAATTGATTTTCCTTGTGAAATTGATTATTGGAAGATGGTCTATGAAATGATGATGATCCACCATATCTGTGTCCTTGAGGAGACTTCTATGAAAGGTTGGGATGATTCCGCCATCATGAATTGTATGTTTCACTAAATAGGTTGTTGTTGGGATTGGACTTGCGAAATGTATTGAGTACATTACTTGCTCCGCTTTGATAATTGGTAACCCGGGGTATTGTTCCAAGTGGTCTTGACTGTCACAAAGGACATAAATGGGAGACACCACTGGCTTGGATGGTTCGAGAGCCAAAGATTGTTCTCCCTTACTTAATTCTAATACTTCAAGTCTTTGAACTACTGATGTCAATTTGGCATCACTCTCAAAAGTGGGTTGACTTTATGTATACCACCCCAGTTAGTGGCAGTTGTGGTGGTGAGTTTCTTATTATCAACACTAACAGGCTCCCATTCTAGAGTGTTTTTTGCTACCTGATTGGTCACAAATGTTGCATAATTAATGTCACATTTCATACTAATTTTAGAATAAAAGCCTGCATTGTCCTAATTATTTGTTTGATTTATTTGCAGGCCCAATCCTTAAGGAGATGAAGAGAAATGAGCCCAAAAGCCCACCAGAATTCTGAATTAAATCAGAGTTAATTCGCACACATAAAATCAGGGAAAAATCAAGAGGTTGAAACCGGTTGAGAAGAATCCTCTCAGAATCGATCGGTTAAAGCCAAGAATCCAAGGCCATTTCGTCAGAATCCGGAGCTCAAACGAAGAAACCAACAAAGGATAAAGTCAGAAGAAACTCCCGGGATGACCCGCCAACAGGGTGTGGCCATCTGGCCACACCCTGGCCGCAGAATTGCGGCAAAAGCCGCAATTCCGCGGCAATCTTGGGGAGTTACGGGGAGCGTGAACTCCCCCGACCTCCCCGGGATCTTGGTTGTTAGGTTTTTGGCCTATAAAAAGGCATTTTCTGTGCTGAAAGTGGACGCTAATGCAGAGATAGGACTTAGCCAAGCTTTTCATTTCTAGGTTTAGGTTTTTCTTTTCTTTTTTATGTAACTTGTATGTAGGCTTAGGTTAGATGATGATTCATGTAAGTAAGAGAGAGAGGCTGATGTTGAGAGTGACACCGATGTACTCCTCCTCCTTTCTTTCATTGTCTCAGTAAGCAATAAAGGTAAACTTTTATTTATGTTCGTTTCTTTACTTTCCTTTTCTTTTGTTTTGCTTTCCTCTTCATCTTTCTACTTTACCTTGGTTGTGTTTGTTGAGTTTACAAGTGAAATCAAAAGCAAGTATAACTAAGCTACGTGAGAGCCAGCGATAGTTCATGAAGACGTTCTCCTCTTCCAAGATCCGCATCACTTCGTTCTTGCTAGGCTTGACGGTATAATGTGCACGGGGACTGAGCTCGAGCTTATGATCTATGCGTTGAACGCCTCCGAAGCAAAGGTAGAACTTGCACAGGTTTCCAAGTAAGTCATCACCAAACTAGGTAAGTAATTCTTAACTTTCTTTCTTTTCTTTTATCGCTATAGTATAGATCGCCAACACGATTTCTTTCACCACTTCTTCCCAATCGTTTTTATTCCTTTTTTCTAAATCATTTGTACATAGACGCTTTCGCCGTTTTCTGATTTATCCACCTTCTTCATCTTTCAATTTCTTCTTAACTTTAACTATAACTTTCTTTTTATTTTTATAACTTTAAAACAGAGAAGAACTTTCGCTTATTTTCATAACGATTTCAATAAAGAAAAGTAAAGCTTCCATCGCAAACCCTCCTTGTGGATCACGACCCGCATAGCCACTTGCTATAGTGGAAGAATTGAGTACTTGCACATCTCCTAATCTTAAGTTCTTTAATTCCGTATTTCTTATGCAGGTTTAACCTCAATCAAGTTAGCTCTGCATGAATTGCTAGAGAGTGTCATCTAAAGATGGTTTTCTTTGATTGGGAGGGACATATGAAGGGACAGATTGTGTTGCATTGAATTGATTTTCCTTGTGAAATTGATTATTGGAAGATGGTCTATGAAATGATGATGATCCACCATATCTGTGTCCTTGAGGAGACTTCTATGAAAGGTTGGGATGATTCCGCCATCATGAATTGTATGTTTCACTAAATAGGTTGTTGTTGGGATTGGACTTGCGAAATGTATTGAGTACATTTACTTGCTCCGCTTTGATAATTGGTAACCCGGGGTATTGTTCCAAGTGGTCTTGACTGTCACAAAGGACATAAATGGGAGACACCACTGGCTTGGATGGTTCGAGAGCCAAAGATTGTTCTCCCTTACTTAATTCTAATACTTCAAGTCTTTGAACTACTGATGTCAATTTGGCATCACTCTCAAAAGTGGGTTGACTTTATGTATACCACCCCAGTTAGTGGCAGTTGTGGTGGTGAGTTTCTTATTATCAACACTAACAGGCTCCCATTCTAGAGTGTTTTTTGCTACCTGATTGGTCACAAATGTTGCATAATTAATGTCACATTTTCATACTAATTTTAGAATAAAAGCCTGCATTGTCCTAATTATTTGTTTGATTTATTTGCAGGCCCAATCCTTAAGGAGATGAAGAGAAATGAGCCCAAAAGCCCACCAGAATTCTGAATTAAATCAGAGTTAATTCGCACACATAAAATCAGGGAAAAATCAAGAGGTTGAAACCGGTTGAGAAGAATCCTCTCAGAATCGATCGGTAAAGCCAAGAATCCAAGGCCATTTCGTCAGAATCCGGAGCTCAAAGGAAGAAACCAACAAAGGATAAAGTCAGAAGAAACTCCCGGGATGACCCGCCAACAGGGTGTGGCCATCTGGCCACACCCTGGCCGCAGAATTGCGGCAAAAGCCGCAATTCTGCGGCAATCTTGGGGAGTTACGGGGAGCGTGAACTCCCCCGACCTCCCCGGGATCTTGGTTGTTAGGTTTTTGGCCTATAAAAAGGCATTTTCTGTGCTGAAAGTGGACGCCAATGCAGAGATAGGACTTAGCCAAGCTTTTCATTTCTAGGTTTAGGTTTTTCTTTTCTTTTTTATGTAACTTGTATGTAGGCTTAGGTTAGATGATGATTCATGTAAGTAAGAGAGAGAGGCTGATGTTGAGAGTGACACCGATGTACTCCTCCTCCTTTCTTTCATTGTCTCAGTAAGCAATAAAGGTAAACTTTTATTTATGTTCGTTTCTTTACTTTCCTTTTCTTTTGTTTTGCTTTCCTCTTCATCTTTCTACTTTACCTTGGTTGTGTTTGTTGAGTTTACAAGTGAAATCAAAAGCAAGTATAACTAAGCTACGTGAGAGCCAGCGATAGTTCATGAAGACGTTCTCCTCTTCCAAGATCCGCATCACTTCGTTCTTGCTAGGCTTGACGATATAATGTGCACGGGGACTGAGCTCGAGCTTATGATCTATGCGTTGAACGCCTCCGAAGCAAAGGTAGAACTTGCACAGGTTTCCAAGTAAGTCATCACCAAACTAGGTAAGTAATTCTTAACTTTCTTTCTTTTCTTTTATCGCTATAGTATAGATCGCCAACACGATTTCTTTCACCACTTCTTCCAAACTGTTTTCATTCTTTTCCTCCACTTCATTTGTACGTATTCGCTTCACTGTTTTCTGATTTTTCCACCTTTTTAATCTTTCACTTTCTTCTAACTTTAACTATAACTTTCTTTTTCTTTTTCTTAACTTTAAAAAACAGAGAAGTACCTTCGCTTAGTTTTGATAACAATTTCAATAAAACTGTAAACACTTCCATCGCAAACCCTCCTTGTGGATCACGACCCGCATTAGCCACTTGCTATAGCGGAAGTATTGAGCACTTGCACATCTCCTTTCTTAAGTTCTATATTCTCGTATTTTTTGTGCAGGTTTTGCCTCAATCAAATTTTGGTGCCGTTGCCGGGGAGGGTAACATGTTTTTTATTGAAATCTGAATTTTTTTTGAAAATTTTTTAGAACTAAACGAATTTTCTTCTCTGTTGCAGGTTACAGGGCAATCAAAGCAGAAAATTAATATTGCAGTAACATACAAGTGGCCTTGGGCCTCTGCTCTAGAAAGCAGAGACCCATTGCCCTCTGAATTGCCGCATTTCCACGGCAAAAGCCGCGGATCCGCGGCAAGGAAGAGTTGACTACTAACAGCTTTTTGCAGGGCTGCTTAGTTTAAAAAAATTCTAGTTTGCTGCAACTTTAATTTTTCTTATATGCCATAACATAAGCCTGCTAATAATCAACAGTAAAATATTTGTTGAAAAGATAAAAAATTGATTAGACATTTGCATTTTAGGCATGTGTCTTTTTAATTCCTTTTTTTTTACTGTTGAAGAGTGCTGGAGCAAGGTACATATGCATTGCATTTAGCATAGGACTCACTTCTTGGTTGTTTATATAGCTTTGAGTGAATCTTACATATCTTGTACACTTGCACAAAAACTGATCTTAAGGGCACTAACCCATAACAAGATAAGGTGGGAATTTAATCACCCTTCCTTAGCCAAAAAATCAGATTCCAAGCACTCACTAACCTAAGCCTAACTAAAATCGAGTAGACGTTGGCCCTAGGGACATCTCGGACTCAATTAGGAGATTATCCTAAGGGGAAAAAATGTTGGAATCTAACTCTTGCAAAATCAGTGTCTAGGAAAGGGATTGAGGGCCGAAAGCCCGAAGGTTGGTGGTTATTTAATTAAGGAACGTCTTTGACGGAAAACCTCCCACCAACCTTGCCCTGACCTGGCTGATTAGCTAGTGGTTAAAGTCTACATTAGACCTCCCGTGGACAGTCTAACCAGTTAGGAGTCGTCTAGATCCTAAGTCTACCCACCTAGGCTAGAATTTTTTCTTTTTTATTTGTTTTTTGTTTGTTTTTCTTTGTTTGTATTCTATTGTGTGATATGGACTATAATAATAATTTTTTCAACTACAATAAATATCCATATTACACACCGACTTCATTTTCGGATATTACCAACCCGGCATATCATAACTTTGACCAACCTAGTGTACCGGATTGGTCTTATCCGAATCAATATGACCCATACCCCCCATCTAATAACTATAATTTCCATAATGATTTCAACTCTTCACCGAGTCAGTGGGGATTCACCTCCCCCGAGCATAATTTCCAACCACCTTGCCCTCCTTTTCCACCTAGTCCACAATATTTTCAAGAGTCATACTCAGTTCCACCAGTCCAAAATAGAAAACCATCAATTTTGGAACAGAGTATGCGTGAGTCCAAACAACAATCACAAAATCTGATGGACTCACAATTTCATTATCACTTCCAAAACAACTCTTCGTCTTTTCAACAAGACAATGAACCCATCAACTATGAAAAGATGCTAGAAGCCATGACTCATGCTCAAAATACTAGAAATCGTGACATAGATATGATGGTCGAGTCTCTACGTTCCCACCGTCCTAATGTCACTTACCATTCTGTTAGAGCCAAAGAGTCATGTAGTTTTGGAAATCAAGATCCATTTCAGAACAACCACTTGAACTTACCCAAACTCCAAATTTTGAAAAAGATATTGATAGTTTAGCAAGTTTTCCTTTTCTTGAAATAGAACTTGAGAATGAATATGATCTTGAACCCCAACTTAGTGATTCAATGCTTCTTCCTGATTCAATAATGACTCCAGTATCTTCACCTAATTTCGATCTTTTCCCCGAGTCAACATTGGATCCTGTACCAATCCATAATGAAATTGAATCACCCATCTGTGAGGATCATATTGAACTTCACCAATTATACACTCTTGAAGATCCTATTGACAAATTGGCAAGTTCTCAATTTTTTGATATTGAAGTCAATGAGATATGTGACCTAGATTCTCATATCTGTGATCCAGTTCAACTTTCTGAATCAATCTTGACTCCTGTTGTGTTACCAAACTTGAGTAATATTTTAGAGTCAGTTTTGATTCCTCCACCTATCATTCATGAATTGGAATCACCCACATTAAGTCACATTCCATTGTTAGAAAATACATGTGGACTGGAGTTTCAATTTCTTGACTTGGACCCAATTTCTGAACCTATTTCGACTCCTGAACCTTTACTTGACTTAAGTCACCTTCCTGAGTCGGTATTAGTTCCTGTCCTTCCTGAGTCCAAGTCAACTGTTCTATCATTTCATGCTCCATTCTGGGACGAGGTGGTTGACAAATTTGACTCCGAAATCAATTATGGAATTTGGAAATTAGATGGGGTTAAATTTTTAATAAAACTTCTTAATGGAGTTATCTTTTTAGTGGGTTATATTAAAGATATTTTTGGTGGGTTCCTCCGAGACCCAAGAAAAGTTGATTGGGCCGCGTTTCGTGGACCAATCAGACCACCACCGGAACCACCACCTTAAGGTAACATTTTCCTTCCCTGTCGTCTTTTTCATGCATCTATACATTAATTCATACATTGAGGACAATGCATGAGATAGGTGTGGGGGAGGGTCTAACATAGCTTAGGTTTTCTTTTTTTTTTAATAAAAACTTTTTGAAAAATAGAAACAATATTTTGACTTATTTTTGTAAGAAATTAAGTTAATTTTATGGAATAGGAAAATCCAAATTAGGATTTCTTATACTTGGTCAAAATAAGATTATTTGTTTGATTTTTAGGGTTAGGAAAAAAATTTGTCAAAGTAATTTAGTCTTGATCTTTACCTTGATGAAATATGCACACTTCATACACTTACACACTTAGGGTTCAAAAACAAAGATTCTTATGCCTTATAAAAAAATATATATATATAAAAAAAATGAATAAGTCTAATTATTGATTAGCTAGGTGCTTTGGCCTAAGCAAGCCTTAGTATTTATGCGAAAGATAATTAGATAAGTTTGAGAAGAAAAAAAATTTAAAAAAAAATGAATAAATCTAATTATTGATTAGCTAGGTGCTTTGGCCTAAGCAAGCCTTAGTATTTATGCGAAAGATGATTAGATAAGTTTAAGAAAATATATATATATATAATCCACTGATTAAGCTGGGTATTTGTGCCTAATAAAGCATAAGTATTCACGCCTAAAAGTGGTTCATATAATAAAATCCTTAGTTTTGTGGCCTTGTTTGCTCGAGTCCTTAAGTCCTAGGGTGTCTTCTCACCTGGTGCCCTAAGACAGTCTGGTTTGGGAGTCATCGATTAAAGGCTCGTTACATGGGCAGATTAGAAAGCCTAAACTAAGGAATAATACCACCAAATATATATATATATATATATAAATAAATAAGGCATAAGAGTTAGAGTTAATGAACCCTTAGTCAAAATTTTCACAGTCACAAGTGCATATGACTTAGGGTAAAGTAATAGACTAGATGAGAAGTACAATTTGACTCCTTACTTTAATTGATAACAAATTTTTGAATAGAGACTAAGTTTAGGAATGAAAGATTCGTTTTCCTATAACTTATAGATTGCTTAGATCTTACAATCATATTTCAAATATTTTTCTCTTTCAAAATGCTTTTCGAAAATACTAACTCTTTATTTTCCTTTCTTTATGGATTTTGTGGGTGCAATCCGCTGAAAACCCTCACGAGACAAAACTCGTCCTCTAGGGGAAACCTAGAGGTTTAACGGCTTGTTGCACATGCTCAGTGCAATCGCGTGACCTGCGAAAGTGGTCTAATAATCCTTAGTATAGTTTAGTTGTTTTGCTCGAGGACGAGCAAAAGATAGGTAGTATGGGGTGTGATTGGTCACTAATGTTGCATAATTAATGTCACATTTTCATACTGATTTTAGAATAAAAGCCTGCATTGTCCTAATTATTTGTTTGATTTATTTGCAGGCCCAATCCTTAAGGAGATGAAGAGAAATGAGCCCAAAAGCCCACCAGAATTCTGAATTAAATCAGAGTTAATTCGCACACATAAAATCAGGGAAAAATCAAGAGGTTGAAACCGGTTGAGAAGAATCCTCTCAGAATCGATCGGTTAAAGCCAAGAATCCAAGGCCATTTCATCAGAATCCGGAGCTCAAACGAAGAAACCAACAAAGGATAAAGTCAGAAGAAACTCCCGGGATGACCCACCAACAGGGTGTGGCCATCTGGCAACACCCTGGCCGCAGAATTGCGGCAAAAGCCGCAATTCTGCGGCAATCTTGGGGAGTTACTGTAATACCCCGTTCCTGGAATACGTACTTAGTTGCTTATTCAGATTTCTCGATCGTATTTTTCGATTTGCTTCCTGTATTTGTTTTGTATTATGAATTCTTTATATGATTATTTTGTCTTGGATTTGGATTCGTGGATTCGGAGTCAACCTTAGTTTGAACCGAAGGCCCGATCCCAGAGTATTGCTCGGTTTGGACATTCTGGTATTCCGATTTGATCGATTTTAGTTTTAAACATCGTTTTCAATATTCTGGATTTTATATGATTTTCTGGAATTTTCCTGAATTAAGTTGTAAATCTTCAAAACCGGTGTTGGCCAGTACCGTTGACCGATTCTCGGATTTTTAATTTACAAACGGTTTGGAATTTCTAAAAGTGCCTTTAGACATTATTTCTTAAAATCATATTTTCTATCTAAATACATTTTCTGGGATTTATCAGATTTTATCAAAACCCGGCCAATCCGGTGTATACCGAGATTGACGGTTGACCTTATGATTTTTACCTTGAAAAGGAGATTGAATTTCTGAAAACCGATTTCACTAAAAATCATCTTATAATATTTATGATTTTTGAGAATTTTTGGGAAACTTTCCGAGTTACTTCATTTTTGGGCTTTTCCGGTGTTTTCCCAGTTACCGAGGAATTACCCCATATATTCCATTTTGTCTTCCCCATTTTCTCTCTCCCTTCTTTAAACGCGGATCTCACCTACCTGGGATTCTGCATTTATTGTGAAGATCCCCCCATTCCGCATTTAATGCACTTCAGGTCAAATCCCATCAATTATCATGACTTTCTCTCTCCTCTTTGAAACGCAGCTTTTGGCTTTCCCTAAACGCGTCCTTAATTCCCGCGTTTAGCCCATTTGCTTAAACGTAGGCTTGTGTGCTGCGTTGAGAGAGGGAAACGCAAGTCCCCCCTTTTTGTTTCTTTTGCCTTAAAGGATGTGCACATTATTATGTTTATTCTTTACCCTTTTTCTCTCTCTTCATTTAATTCTTCTCTTCCAAAGTGTCATTCCCAAGGGACCCCCATTCCCCTCTCATCATCATAGCTGGTCAAAGGAGAGAGTCACCTAACTCCCCAATTTTACACAAACCCCCCTCTCCTTTATTCATTTGCATCACTTCACAATCCAACTCCTATAAATACCCCCTCTCCTTCTCCCTCCCTTCATTTTACTTCTTCTTCTTCTCCTTCTTTGCTTCCTGCGGCTCCCAACAGAGGAACCACCGAGAGAGAGCTCCTTCTCTTGCTTCCTTTGTTTACTCAAACTCCATCTTCTCCACAACAACATCCCCATACCACCTTCTTCAACCTCTCTCCATCACTTGTGAAGACCGGCCACTCCTTTAGGATTTTGGCCGCGTTCTTCTCCGGCGGCAAGACTTAGGGCCGGTACCCTCCTTTTGGATTGGGGCCGAATTTCCCTTTGTTGGACGCAGCAAAGATCTTGTTAGGCGAGTTATCTCGCTTTTCTCTTGATCCCCTACTTTATTAGTTATGCGAGTAACCTCGCTCGCCAAGTCATGGACTTGTTAACTCTTTTTATTATTGTATTTTATGTCGTGCGGTGTGGCTAAACTGATTAGACGCGGAGTTACCTCCTGCGTCTAGGCTTTCCTTAACGCGGCCTTCGCGTTATTGTATCGTTGCGACGCAAAGCTGAAGCTCGCGTCTGTGTTCTATCTATATTGACATGACGCGGAGTTATACTCTCGTCCGCGTTCTCCTCCTTTAACGCAGGTCACGAGCCTCGCGTTTTGGCACCTTTGCAACGCGAACCCCGCGTCTGCTATTTCCGCGTCTACTACTTTCGCGTCTGCTACTTTCGAGTATGCTATGCCCATACCAATGTTCTTCATGCATTAACGCGACGCGAAAACCATGTCCGCGTCCGCGTTCTCCTCGCGTCCTGACTTGAACGCAGACCTCGCGTTTGAGGCATCTTGCGACGCGAATCCCGCGTCTACTATTCCCACGTCTGCCATTCTTGCGACGCGAACCCCGCGTCCGCGTTCTCCTCGCGTCCTGACTTGAACGCAGACCTCGCGTTTGAGGCATCTTGCGACGCGAATCCCGCGTCTACTATTCCCGCGTCTGCCATTCTTGCGACGCGAACCCCGCGTCTGCCATTTTCGCGTCTGCCATTCTTGCGACGCGAACCCCGCGTCTGCCATTTCCGCGTCTACCATTCTTGCAACGCGAACCCCGCGTCTGCTATTTCCTGCGTCTGGTATACTCCTACTTGACACTTACTCATATTATACCACCTGTCCCCAGTTATGGTTTGACTTATCACCTGACCCCTGTATTCTTGTATTCATGTATCTCGTATCTCCTGTATTGTGCTAATCTTCGGCCAATCCTGATCCTGAATGGAACTAAGTGCCACACGGAACAAAGTGCCACATCACACACCTGGTGGGGGCCACCTCTTGAATCTGTGGGGGCCACCTCTTGAATCTGTAGGAGCACTTCCTGTCTAAACCAGATTTCCTGCTATGACTCCTGTCATGATTCCTGTTATGTAAACCTGGATTCCTGATCATGTCCTGCTTACTTGATATATTATTATAACTAGACAACTTGCACCCGATTTGGGGGAAACTGATGGGCCCTGATTAATCATGTTCATGGTGGCACTATCGAGTCATGCGTGGCCACATACTTGAGGGATCACCTGGCGGCCACCAGGGATTCCGTGGGGTGTACTGGCACCCCTACTCCTGATTTTCATGCCGGGTATGCACACGCCCTAGACCTATTTCTATGGGATCTGCGATACTCTATTCCTGTTCGGGCGTCCATAAGTCCCGGTACCTAGCGGTACGTTCCGGCTCAGCACCGGATACTCCTGAACCGTTGTCCCGGGCATGTACGGGGCCCATCCAGAACATGATTCATCGAACTTTATCAGTTTCCAAACAACTTGCTCTATAAGTTGTAAGCAGAAGTATGTGTAATGGGACGCATACTAAAACCTACAACTTAGACGGCCTAAGTATAATAATATATTAATATGTAATGCTGTTGTTTTGATTTCTAACTCGAGCTGTACAAGTTCAGGTTATGGTAACATGAGGTAAAGGTATATAGATGAGGGTTTCCTTGTTTGGATTATTCCTTCGAGGTACTAATCTCATGGAGCCATGACCTAAACCTGTACTAATGGATTTATTCGTATCGATTTTTGTTTTGTTTTATCGGTTTTATGTTAGCTTAGGAGATAATCAGCATTGCCCTATCTACTTTATGCCTTATCCTGTTGTATCACGGATGTCACCTACTGCATTCCTTTATTCCTGTATGCTTATGGCCACAATATGGCTTTCATGCTTATAATCCAGAATTACTGTTACACATGTGCTTACCCATGCTCGCCATTTGGCTTTTGTATTACTACTCGCCTGGGGAGTTTCATCTGACTCCCCTGGATTCTCATGTCCAGGTCCTGGAGCCTGGAGCAAGAGGATCCTTCTTGCTGAGGACCAAGCTTACTTCTGTGGAGCTGTCAGATCAGTTGTAGCTCCAGTCCTATCCTTGCATCTCCTGGTTGGCTCGCGATATCTCCAGCTATCTCGTGAGCACTCTTTTGTACTGTTCATATATGTACATCTTTGTGGTACTCTCGCATTTGCGCCTATCGGGTGATGTAATATTCAAGTAATATCGGATCACCTCTGGTGATAACTTTGTAATTGTACTCATGTGTTGGAATGTATAATGCACCACTGCTTCCGTACTCTGATTCTTGCCTGTACTGATGCTTAGCGTATATACGTGGGGGTATTTCTGACCTGCGTATATACGTCGCAGTGACGTCTCCGTACCCGCAGGATCGGGGCGTTACAGGTTGGTATCAGAGCCTAGGCTCTTACTTCCTCAGTACGTCCAGATGGCAAATTATTGGTAAAGAGATTTGCAACTGGAATGCATGAGTCTTGGTTATACATTCCAACTACAAGTGCAGAGTTATCTTTTCTTTCTTCTGATCCATTCCTTGTGTCCTGAGACCCATCAAGCTTTTACCTTCCAGCTCCTTCTTGTCACCCTTTTTACCAACTCAAATATGGAAAGACGGGGAACACGCAGTGGTCCTAGTACCTCTCAAGATGGACCCAACAGAGACAGTGATGGTATGATAAGAATACTTCAAGGGATGATGCAGAGTCAACAACAGCAGACAGAGCTTCTGCGTCAAGGACTGTTGGTTGCACCCCGAGAACAGAGGCCAGGCAATGTGTCAGATTTCAGGAGATTACAGCCGGCAGTCTTTTCGGGAACGGAGAAGCCCCTGGAAGCAGAACAGTGGCTGATAGACACAACAGATCTCTTGAAGGCGGCCCGAGTTCCTGATGAGAACCAAGTGGAAGTGGCCAAGATACAGCTGAGAGATGTGGCCAGAACCTGGTGGTTGGCTGAAGAGGCGACACTGGAGAAACCCATCACATGGGATCAATTCTCAAAGGGTTTTTACGAAAGATTCTTCCCGGCAACAGCTCAGAAGGAAATGGAAGAACAATTTATCCGCCTGCAGCAGCGCAATCGGTCAGTGGATGAGTATGCTGCTGAATTCTTAAGGCTCAGCAGATTTGCTCCCTACATGGTGTCAGATGAAGAAAAGCGGGCGAGCAGATTTCAACAAGGACTGAAGATGGATGTCCAGATGTTCCTTATTCCTCAACAGCTGAAGACGTACTCTCAGGTTCTCTCCATTGCCCGTGAAGTGGAACGAGGACTGGAGAAGAAGAGTGAGAACCAGGTGCAGAACAAGTTAGCGAAGAGACCCTTTCAGTTGATGAACGAAGAAGATGCAGCCAGGACAATCAATGGTCCGATGATCAAGCGACCATTCCAACCTCCCCCTCAACAGATGATATGCGGGTACTGCCGGAAGCCCGGACATATTCAACGCAATTGCCGAAGAGCTAATAGGCTATGTTTGGTATGTGGATCTGGAGATCACTCTATAAGTGATTGTCCATTCAAGAGGAATTATCCAGCACCACCAACATTTCCAGCACGAGCAGCACCCGCGGCACTTCCAGCTCCACCACTGAGAAGGAACCCAGAACCCGTAGACCGAAGAGCTCCATTTCCACCCCAGCAGTATGATCACCCACAGAGAGGAGCAAGACCCAGAGCAGACTATGGCAGAGGCCAAGTTCACAACATGGCAGCAGAGGTATCAGATGAAGCAGCAGCAGAGTATGAAGCTCAGTATCTTGAACAGGAACCTTGAGGAAGTCACTGTGACAGCACCCCCCTGACCTTTTGTATTTTGAGTTGGTAATCCTTCGTGGATATTCCTCCTTATCCTGTTCTCATTGCCCATCCTGGTCCTTCCTGTGATCATCTTAATCCTGTTTTGGTTTTATGAAGCCTTTGTTTCCACCCTTGTCCTCCTTGTGTTCAATTTGCCCCTTATCGAAATTGCGAGGACGCAATTTTTTTGTAAGGTGGATGGATTGTAATACCCCGTTCCTGGAATACGTACTTAGTTGCGTATTCAGATTTCTCGATCGTATTTTCGATTTGCTTCCTGTATTTGTTTTGTATTATGAATTCTTTATATGATTATTTTGTCTTGGATTTGGATTCGTGGATTCGGAGTCAACCTTAGTTTGAACCGAAGGCCCGATCCCAGAGTATTGCTCGGTTTGGACATTCTGGTATTCTGATTTGATCGATTTTAGTTTTAAACATCGTTTTCCAATATTCTGGATTTTATATGATTTTCTGGAATTTTCCTGAACTAAGTTGTAAATCTTCAAAACCGGTGTTGGCCAGTACCGTTGACCGATTCCCGGATTTTTAATTTACAAACGGTTTAGAATTTCTAAAAGTGCCTTTAGACATTATTTCTTAAAATCATATTTTCTATCTAAATACATTTTCTGGGATTTATCAGATTTTATCAAAACCCGGCCAATCCGGTGTATACCGAGATTGACGGTTGACCTTATGATTTTTACCTTGAAAAGGAGATTGAATTTTTGAAAACCGATTTCACTAAAAATCATCTTATAATATTTATGATTTTTGAGAATTTTGGGAAACTTTCCGAGTTACTTCATTTTTGGGCTTTTCCGGTGTTTTCCCAGTTACCGAGGAATTACCCCATATATTCCACTTTGTCTTTCCCCATTTTCTCTCTCCCTTCTTTAAACGCGGATCTCACCTACCTGGGATTCTGCATTTATTGTGAAGATCCCCCATTCCGCATTTAATGCACTTCAGGTCAAATCCCATCAATTATCATGACTTTCTCTCTCCTCTTTGAAACGCAGCTTTTGGCTTTCCCTAAACGCGTCCTTAATTCCCGCGTTTAGCCCATTTGGCTTAAACGCAGGCTTGTGTGCTGCGTTGAGAGAGGGAAACGCAAGTCCCCCCTCTTTGTTTCTTTTGCCTTAAAGGATGTGCACATTATTATGTTTATTCTTTACCCTTTTTCTCTCTCTTCATTTAATTCTTCTCTTCCAAAGTGTCATTCCCAAGGGACCCCCATTCCCCTCTCATCATCATAGCTGGTCAAAGGAGAGAGTCACCTAACTCCCCAATTTTACACAAACCCCCCTCTCCTTTATTCATTTGCATCACTTCACAATCCAACTCCTATAAATACCCCCTCTCCTTCTCCCTCCCTTCATTTTACTTCTTCTTCTTCTCCTTCTTTGCTTCCTGCGGCTCCCAACAGAGGAACCACCGAGAGAGAGCTCCTTCTCTTGCTTCCTTTGTTTACTCAAACTCCATCTTCTCCACAACAACATCCCCATACCACCTTCTTCAACCTCTCTCCATCACTTGTGAAGACCGGCCACTCCTTTAGGATTTTGGCCGCGTTCTTCTCCGGCGGCAAGACTTAGGGCCGGTACCCTCCTTTTGGATTGGGGCCGAATTTCCTTTTGTTGGACGCAGCAAAGATCTTGTTAGGCGAGTTATCTCGCTTTTCTCTTGATCCCCTACTTTATTAGTTATGCGAGTAACCTCGCTCGCCAAGTCATGGACTTGTTAACTCTTTTTATTATTGTATTTTATGTCGTGCGGTGTGGCTAAACTGATTAGACGCGGAGTTACCTCCTGCGTCTAGGCTTTCCTTAACGCGGCCTTCGCGTTATTGTATCGTTGCGACGCAAAGCTGAAGCTCGCGTCTGTGTTCTATCTATATTGACATGACGCGGAGTTATACTCTCGTCCGCGTTCTCCTCCTTTAAACGCAGGTCACGAGCCTCGCGTTTTGGCACCTTTGCAACGCGAACCCCGCGTCTGCTATTTCCGCGTCTACTACTTTCGCGTCTGCTACTTTCGAGTATGCTATGCCCATACCAATGTTCTTCATGCATTAACGCGACGCAGAAACCATGTCCGCGTTCTCCTCGCGTCCTGACTTGAACGCAGACCTCGCGTTTGAGGCATCTTGCGACGCGAATCCCGCGTCTACTATTCCCGCGTCTGCCATTCTTGCGACGCGAACCCCGCGTCTGCCATTTCCGCGTCTACCATTCTTGCGACGCGAACCCCGCGTCTGCCATTTCCGCGTCTACCATTCTTGCAACGCGAACCCCGCGTCTGCTATTTCCTGCGTCTGGTATACTCCTACTTGACACTTACTCATATTATACCACCTGTCCCCAGTTATGGTTTGACTTATCACCTGACCCCTGTATTCTTGTATTCCTGTATCTCGTATCTCCTGTATTGTGCTAATCTTCGGCCAATCCTGATCCTGAATGGAACTAAGTGCCACACGGAACAAAGTGCCACATCACACACCTGGTGGGGGCCACCTCTTGAATCTGTGGGGGGCCACCTCTTGAATCTGTAGGAGCACTTCCTGTCTAAACCTGATTTCCTGCTATGACTCCTGTCATGATTCCTGTATGTAAACCTGGATTCCTGATCATGTCCTGCTTACTTGATATATTATTATAACTAGACAACTTGCACCCGGTTTGGGGGAAACTGATGGGCCCTGATTAATCATGTTCATGGTGGCACTATCGAGTCACGCGTGGCCACATACTTGAGGGATCACCTGGCGGCCACCAGGGATTCCGTGGGGTGTACTGGCACCCCTACTCCTGATTTTCATGCGGGTATGCACACGCCCTAGACCTATTTCTATGGGATCTGCGATACTCTATTCCTGTTCGGGCGTCCATAAGTCCCGGTACCTAGCGGTACGTTCCGGCTCAGCACCGGATACTCCTGAACCGTTGTCCCGGGCATGTACGGGGCCAATCCAGAACATGATTCATCGAACTTTATCAGTTTCCAAACAACTTGCTCTATAAGTTGTAAGCAGAAGTATGTGTAATGGGACGCATACTAAAACCTACAACTTAGACGGCCTAAGTATAATAATATATTAATATGTAATGCTGTTGTTTTGATTTCTAACTCGAGCTGTACAAGTTCAGGTTATGGTAACATGAGGTAAAGGTATATAGATGAGGGTTTCCTTGTTTGGATTATTCCTTCGAGGTACTAATCTCATGGAGACATGACCTAAACCTGTACTAATGGATTTATTCGTATTGGTTTTTGTTTTGTTTTATCGTTTTATGTTAGCTTAGGAGATAATCAGCATTGCCCTATCTACTTTATGCCTTATCCTGTTGTATCACGGATGTCACCTACTGCATTCCTTTATTCCTGTATGCTTATGGCCACAATATGGCTTTCATGCTTATAATCCAGAATTACTGTTACACATGTGCTTACCCATGCTCGCCATTTGGCTTTTGTATTACTACTCGCCTGGGGAGTTTCATCTGACTCCCTGGATTCTCATGTCCAGGTCCTGGAGCCTGGAGCAAGAGGATCCTTCTTGCTGAGGACCAAGCTTACTTCTGTGGAGCTGTCAGATCAGTTGTAGCTCCAGTCCTATCCTTGCATCTCCTGGTTGGCTCGCGATATCTCCAGCTATCTCGTGAGCACTCTTTTGTACTGTTCATATATGTACATCTTGTGGTACTCTCGCATTTGCGCCTATCGGGTGATGTAATATTCAAGTAATATCGGATCACCTCTGGTGATAACTTTGTAATTGTACTCATGTGTTGGAATGTATAATGCACCACTGCTTCCGTACTCTGATTCTTGCCTGTACTGATGCTTAGCGTATATACGTGGGGGTATTTCTGACCTGCGTATATACGTCGCAGTGACGTCTCCGTACCCGCAGGATCGGGGCGTTACAGTTACGGGGAGCGTGAACTCCCCGACCTCCCCGGGATCTTGGTTGTTAGGTTTTTGGCCTATAAAAAGGCATTTTCTGTGCTGAAAGTGGACGCCAATGCAGTGATAGGACTTAGCCAAGCTTTTCATTTCTAGGTTTAGGTTTTTCTTTTCTTTTTATGTAACTTGTATGTAGGCTTAGGTTAGATGATGATTCATGTAAGTAAGAGAGAGAGGCTGATGTTGAGAATGACACCGATGTACTCCTCCTCCTTTCTTTCATTGTCTCAGTAAGCAATAAAGGTAAACTTTTATTTATGTTCGTTTCTTTACTTTCCTTTTCTTTTGTTTTGCTTTCCTCTTCATCTTTCTACTTTACCTTGGTTGTGTTTGTTGAGTTTACAAGTGAAATCAAAAGCAAGTATAACTAAGCTACGTGAGAGCCAACGATAGTTCATGAAGACGTTCTCCTCTTCCAAGATCCGCATCACTTCGTTCTTGCTAGGCTTGACGATATAATGTGCACGGGGACTGAGCTCGAGCTTATGATCTATGCGTTGAACGCCTCCGAAGCAAAGGTAGAACTTGCACAGGTTTCCAAGTAAGTCATCACCAAACTAGGTAAGTAATTCTTAACTTTCTTTCTTTTCTTTTATCGCTATAGTATAGATCGCTAACACGATTTCTTTCACCACTTCTTCCAAACTGTTTTCATTCTTTTCCTCCACTTCATTTGTACGTATTCGCTTCATTATTTTTGATTTTTCCACCTTCTTAATCTTTCACTTTCTTCTAACTTTAACTATAACTTTCTTTTTCTTTTTCTTAACTTTAAAAAACAGAGAAGTACCTTCGCTTAGTTTTGATAACAATTTCAATAAAACTGTAAACGCTTCCATCGCAAACCCTCCTTGTGGATCACGACCCGCATTAGCCACTTGCTATAGCGGAAGTATTGAGCACTTGCACATCTCCTTTCTTAAGTTCTATAATCTCGTATTTTTTGTGCAGGTTTTGCCTCAATCACTACCTCTTCAAAGAATTACCATGCATCATCGGCCGTTTTGCTCGTGAATGTTCCATTGCAAAGGGACTCAATCATAGTCTTATTCGAATAGTCTAACTCTTCGTAAAAGATTTAGATCAAATGAATCTTTTCAAATCCGTGATAGGGACACTCAAGTAAAAGATCCTTGAATCTTTAAAATATATGAAAAATGTCTCCCCTTGTAGTTGATGGAAGGTTTGAGGGCTTGACATATGGTAGCAGTTTTCTACTTGGAATAGAACTTCCTATAGAAGGCTTCGTCTAATCCTACCCAAATAGAAATTGAACCTGGTTGGAGAGAAAGAAGCCAAGATTTGGCTGTTTCTTTAGAAAAAAGGGGAATAATCTAAGTTTTAGAGATTCCTCTATCATTTGATGATACTTCATGTTCCACAAATATCCTCAAATTCCCTAACATGTCGGTATGGGTTCTCATTTGCCAATCCCCAAAAGACTGGAAGCATCTGTATCATACCGGATTTAATCTCAAAATTTACCGTAAGGGCCGGCAAGGTGATACAGGAAGGTTGGATGGACCTTGTAGGATACATGTAATGCTTTAAGATCATTTGTTTGGTTTCATTAGCATCACCTATTATTGCAGTAAGGTCAGAAACAGTAATGGATTCTAATCGACTCTTATCACGAACTCACTTTCGCATAAACCAGGGTACTGTCCTGATGAAGGGTTTTCTAAATCTTAAATAAGATTACACACCAGATGACTCAACCAATCAATTGCAATCAAGTGTTTTCTTTATCTTGAATTTAATTTAAAGGTAATCAGTTTTTTCAACCACTAATCTTAAGAGAATAGAATTCTCCTTAATTAGACAGCTTCTAACTGAGTTGGAAGGATTGTGGGTTTATCAGTCAAGCCCGTCAAACAAGTGATTCAGTTCTTCTTCTAGGCCAAGCGCTGCCGCAATGGCTAAGTCACCCTTTTTAAGACAAGGAAATTCCTCTTCGAAAGTTTGAAAGTGTTCACCGGAGTCTTCCCATAATAATTCCACTTAAATGAGCTTGAAATCCTAGTGGCTGAGTTCTAATTGATTTTAAATTAGTTTAAACTTGGAAAAAACTTATACGCAGTGTGATTTTTGAGCCAAGAAACAGGTGATGAAAGCCTGACTTTATGTGAGAGGGGACAGCTCTTAAGATCTTTTTATGCAAATATGCACTAATGCAGCACAAAATTCAATCAATAAGCACCTTCAAAACCCTACTGATAAGAGATTCCTGGGTAGAGTTAGAAACTATTAACCTTTCCGGTGACTCTGAAGCAAGCAATTTTTTATTTTTTATTTTATTTTAGCAAAGTAATTATGTCATAAGAAAGCAAGTTTCGTCTTGTTGTGCAAATCTTCAATTGTTCATGAAATATCCCTATAAAAGACAATTTTTAAATTAAACCTTAGAGATGGAAAATAATAAAAAATAATTTTTTTAATAGATTTAATTTCTGAATTTTTTTAATTAAGTTTGTTAAAAAAATTATTTTTTTAATGAAACTAAAGAAGATTAAATGTTGATTTTTTTTTTAAAAAAATTTCACAAGTCCCCGGCAACGATGCTAAAACTATTCGCGGTTCGAAGTTCATGAAGAACCCCATCGTTGTTAAACCACGTACAAGTTATGAAACTTAAACTTGCTAGAATATTTTTAGTAAAGTGTGTAGTGGCAAGTATAGGATCGAATCTGCAGAAACTTATTTCTGAAAATCTAGTTTTTTTTAAAAATCTAACTTTTATCTTACTCTAATTGAGAATGTTGGCCCAAAGGCCCATCACTCTAGTTTTGATGATGATAAACTCATGTTGTTATAGTATTAATGATCGTGTGTTTAATTAGTCTCAGATATATATATCAAGATCTTAGTAGGTGTTTAGCTTCAACAAAAAATTTCAAGTCAAGTTTTGAAGCTAGCATGTATTGATTCAAGAGCGTGCATCAAGACCACATCAAGTACTCAAGAGGAGTCTACCTCAATGGATCATGGCTTGGACCAAGTCAAAAAGAAGAAGAAGACCTTCAAGAGAAGACTTGTGTCTAGGTTTGTTTTTAATAATATTTTATTTTTAGATAAAATGTAAAGGATAGATTAGTTGGTGGATTGCTCAAGTTCATATACACTCACACACAATATTTATATGTGTTTTCATTATGGAGTTTTCGTTTTGAAAAAATACCATTTTGGTTTTTAAACTTCAAAGTATACGTGTGTTTTACCAAAACTTTATTTAGAGCTAAATGTCAAAACATAGATATTTCATTATATATGTGTAGTGGATCATATCCATACACACTAAGCTTTAAAAGTGTTTAGAATATCTTGTTTTTATATTTAAAGGAGTTTTGGAAAAATCGGTTTTCAAATTTGGAAATATCATTTTGGAAAAATACAGATTTTTGTTTAAGGCAAAACTTTCATATTACAAAAATAGTTCAAAATGTTTGTAATATGTTTTAATTTTACTCAAACATGTGTGTATATCAAAGTATATTACTAAACTTATTTTTGTAAATTTTTAGAGAATTTATGGGATTTTATTAAAGATAAAAAGATAAACTTTTAATCCCTAAAAAACTGTTGGACCAGCCTTCTTCCGGTCGACCGAGCGGTCGACTGATTCAGAAGTCGGTCGACCGCTCCAGTCGACCGATGTGCCCAGAAGTGCACAGTTTGGGCTGGTCGACCGTGCGGTCGACCGCCAGAGAGCTCGGCTATCTGGAAATGGCCTAAGTCGACCGGGCGATCGACCGGCAGAGAGCTTCTACTCTCAGTATCTAGGCCATGGTCGACCGGCTGGTCGACCGGTGGCATAACGGTCGGAAATCCGACCGTCGGCGATCGACCTGCTGGTCGACTGACAGCAGTCTGAACTGCTAATTTGGACCCCAATGGCTAGTTTTTATTAGCCTATAAATTGGGGCTCCCTTGGCTGTTTTAGACAAGATTTCAAGAGAGTTTTTGGGCTAGTTTTTCTAACTATATCAGTGGTTTTATCCACATGTTTTAGAGCCATTATTTCCAAATCAAAAGGAGAGTTTATCAAGAGTTTTCAAAAGTGATTTCTTTGAGTTTTTCACCACAAATCAATCCTTGTTTTTCTCACACACACTTGAGCTATCCATTGCCATATCTATCCTAATAGGAGAGTTGTTGTGAGAGTGATTTTAGGTGATCAAAGTGTTTAGATCACCAAAGTGTTCATTCTTGTATTTGAAGAGGCGGACTTACGGGTTCGCGGTGTTTCGAATTCTAGTGAGAGCTCGGTGTAGAGGTGCGGCCTCAGCAAGCTTACGTGCTTCCATGTGTAGTTTCTTATGGGAACAAGAGAGGGACTAGAGAGTCCAAAGGAGTTCTAATGTGAACTCACTTGTAGGTGTTGCGGCACCGAGTGATCTAGTGGGATCGATTTTTAGTGAAAATCCTTCATAGTGTTGAAGGCGGGGACGTAGAGTAAGGGTGCTCGAACCTCGAAATAAATCTCCCGCGTTTGCGATTGCTCTCTCTATCTCTCACTTGTATTTATATCTTACTTGCTTATATTGCTTATATCTTTACTTGCTTGATATGCTTGTGCCATATTATTGAAAGTACACCTAGAGGGAGGTGAATAGGTGTAAAACTAATCTAATGACAAATAATGCGGAATTAAAAACTAATTGCAACACACTTAGTGTAACCAAAGAGTGTAGCTGAATTTCCGGTGAAGGGCTCTGAACTATCTCCTCTGAATTCCTCTAAATAAGAGTAGTGGTGCTATATGAAGCTCTCTTGATTTAACACAAGTGTGGGCACACAATCAAACCAAGCATGTATATGATATGAACAATATGAACAATGCACAATGTAAGAGAAAGAGTTAGAGATAGTGGATCAAACGCAAACACAAGGATATGTTTCGAGGTTCGAGCACCCAGCTCTACGTCCCCGCCTTCACACAGAAAGATTTTCACTAACTCGTCCACACAGGACTTTCACACAGGGAACCTCCACTGAGGATTTGGGCAAATACAACTTGAGAGTACACAACTCCTCTCTCAACAATACAACCTCTACACTTAGAGGCAAGGCACAAAGCCAAACAAGATCAACCTCACAATTGAGGGATAGGCACTTAGCCAAACAACAATCAACCTCTCACTAGAGGGATACTCACTCACCACTTCCACAATCACCTCTCACTAGACGGATATCAACACAATCACCTCTCACTAGAGGGATATCACAAAGTATGAAAAGTTTACAACTTGGTGATCTCAAAGACCACAAACCAATTCTTTTTCTTACTAAAACAAGATCCTAATAGATAGGATAGATTGATAAGCTCAAGTGTGAGAAAGTAAGGAGTTTGAAAATCAAAATCACAAAGAAAAATACTTGGGAAAACTTCTAGAATAGATATAAAAATGAAGATCAAAAACCAATCCCAAAGACTTCTCCTTTTCTTGATTTTTTCAACCCTTTTAAAAACAAATAAAGATCAAATCTTTTGGCACAAAAACTCTTTTAAAAACTTGCTGAAAGATAGAAAATTTTGCTCTCTAAAAACTTGTTGAAAATAGCTCAAGAAATGGGATATATATAGCCCCAAATGAAATCTGCCCGTTAGCAGCAGGAAAGGGCAATTTGACATTCCGATCGACCGGCCGCTCGACCGGCCCAACGGTCATTGTTATGACCGTTGTGCCTCCGGTCGACCGCCCGGTCGACCGGGACTGGATACAGAGAGCAGCAGCTCTCTACCGGTCGACCGGCCGTTCGTTCGGGGCCATTTCCCGATAGCAGAGCTCTCTGGACGGTCAACTGCCCGGTCAACCGGCCCACCAGCCTTGGCTGTGCGTACGTCCTGTACACGTCAGTCGATCGGACCGGTCGACCGACTTCTGCTACGGTCGACCGGTCCGGTCGACCGGTAGACAGCCAGGTGAGACTATTTGGGGATTAAAAACTTGATTATTTGCCTTCTAAAAATCCCATAAAATACACATAAATTCCACAAAAATCAGTTGTTATTAGATCTTTGAAATACAAATATGTGTGACAAAAATTCAACACATATTTCAAACAATTTGAATCATTTTTGTGAGATAGAAAATTTGCCTTAAACCAAAATCCATATTTTCCAAAACTTGAATTTTTGAAATGGAAATCCGATTTTTCCAAAACACATGTAAATACAAAAACATGATATTTAAACAACTTTGAAACATATTATATATGGATAGAATCCAATATACATATAAGATTTATATCTATATTTTTGACATGAACTCCAAAAATAAATTTTGTTTAAATACAAAACTCCAAACTCATGAAATAGACTATAAAAATAAGTTTTTCTAAATAGATGAAGCATAGATGTATATAGATCAAATCTAATATACATTAAACACGTAAACTTGTTTTGATTCTATCTATTCATGATAACCATAGATTTGAACTAGAAATCAAAAGCCAGTTAAACCGAAAACATGAAACTTTAAATAAGTGTGTGTAATGTGAACTTGAGCATATCAACACTATCTAATCTTTACAATGATCTAAAAAAACTCTTAAACTAAACAAACTGAGGTCTTCTTGAACTCCGTCTCCAAGTTGACTCGATCCAAACACGATCCAACGAGCTTGACTCCAACGAGTGCTAGATGCGATCTTGACGCTCGAGCTCTTGAATCAATATGTGAAAGCTCCAAAACACCTTTGTTGAAGCTAATCACCTACTAATATCTTGATCAAATATCTGAAACTAAATATCACAAAATTATTAGTAAACTATAACTACATGAGTTAATCATCATCAAAACTAGAGTGAAGGGCCTCTGGGCCAACAATCTCCCCCTTTTTGATGATGACAAAACTCATGGACCTATATATGCATGGATTAAAGTTAAGCTTCATAGAAGCTCTCCTTTAACTCATGCATAGCAATAAAAAATAAAGATATGTAATGAATGCTCAATATAGATATGCATAAACATGCATAAAACAAGAAATGAAACAAACATGATCCAATGAAATTAACATGCTCTTGATACCAATTTTAAAATAAAAATATTCTTAAAAAATGTTGATTTTGATACCAACAAAAGCTCTTGATGCCAACAAAAGATGCTCGTGATACCAATGGTAAAAGATAACAAATTTAAACAAACATGCATATTTAAATAAGAAGTAAACATGCACATATTTAAATAAATATGCATATTTAAACAAGAAGTAAACATGCATATATAAAACTCCAAAATATCTCTCCCCCTTTTTGTCAATTTATCAACAAAGGGGTACAAACAATAAAGAGCATAAATAATATTTTTCTCCCTTTTTTTTGTATAAATCAAACAATAAAGGTATATATGCTATATACATTCATGAAGAGGAGAGACGTGAAGTTAACTCCCCCTGTATACATGCATTTATATGAAAAGAGATGACTAAACCCTAACCACATAAAGTATAATATGCAATGTATAGAAGGAGATGTGAAGCTCCTACTACACACGTGTAAGACATAAAGAAGAGTGGTCAAACTCCTCAATATGAGATACACTCAACATGAATATATATATATAGAAGATGTTAAGCTTCCCTTGCATATAAGCAATACAAATCAAAACATTATGATACCAATTGAAAAATATATCAATTTAATATGAAGGTATATATCGAAACATCATGATACCAATTTATAATACCAATTGAAAATAAACAAAACATTTTGAAGATACCAACAAAAATTTCGATACCAATTGAAAGATATAAATATATAGGAAGTCTTGATACCAATTGCAAAAATTAGTACTAATTGAAAATATTTTACACTTTTTATACCAATTGAAAAACATAAACCAATCTTTTTGGTTAAACACTAAAATTATTTAGCAATAGAGATACCAAATAGAGAATAATATCAATTTAAGATTCTTGATACCAATATTGAAAATGAAACATATACCAATTGAAAATAATTTTTCATTAGGAGCGTAGGAAATCAATTGAAAACTAAGATATCAATTTTTCAACATAAAGAGTGGGAGTAAGATACCAATTTTAAACAAAACCAATTGAAAGGTAAAACATGAATTTTCTCCCCTTTATGAAATACTCATGAAAATAATGCATAAGCTTGTATAAAATATCAATTTGAAAAATAATTATCATTAAGGACTAAATCACATAATTTGTGCTTTAAGATGAAAATATATAATAAGCACAATCCAATCACATATATATATGTATGAAAGATTAAATGCCAATCAAAATTGATACTATTTGAAGTTGAAGCATACGTATATAGAAACAAATATGATTATACAAAATAGATATCAATTGTGATACCAATTGAAAACACAATGAGAATCAAGTGTATAACTCATACCTTCCACCCTATCATGCACTTGATTAAAAAGATTTACAATTTGAGCATACAAGGCATGGTCACCCATTCAACCGCCCTTCGATGGAAGGGGTTTTTAAAATAAGTTTGAAAATAATATTAGCATAATTGAAAGCTCTTCTAAAATGAAGAATACGCAACTAGTTTTATGATAAAATTATAAACTAGTACGAAATCCTTCAAGTAAGGAATAAAACAAGAAGATATCCATGAAGCATGAAAATCACTCAACCAATGACACTCAAAGTCTATATAGCACATATAATACTCATGAAAACAAAATCATGAGAAAACATCAAGAATGTGAGTGTAAAAGTTTTGTGTAAAAGACATAATCATGAAAATAGGCAATTATGCTCAAATATGAAATTCCTTACCAAAAATATGAAAATCATCAAAACTAAGAATCCTTCAAGGTACATGTATGATTTGTCAAAACTAAAGGTATACATACATATCCAAACACAATTTGAGTCTATAAAGAGATTTTGCATGAAAGGCAAATGACTCAAGGTTATACATGTATATCCAATAGTTTTTACAAAATTAATACATACATGAAGCTAAAACATATCATCATGAAAAATATGTACAAAAATAGGGTATACAAGTCAAAATACATGAATCATCAAAATTAGGCTATGCTAGTACATCTAATGGGTACAAATGAGCATTTAGGTACAAACATATAATAATCTATTTGTGGCTCACTAGTTGTACAAGCATATACACAAGTTTTAATAAAAAATACATCTAAACATGTAATCAAATCATGAAGCATAAAATAAAATATAAATCAATAAGATCATTATGTAAATGCACATGCCTTAGATCTATGAAATAAACGATTGTTAAACAAGTGTGAGAACACAAAAATATGGATCCATATGAACATGAGTGTATCTCAAATACTATACATGTATATCACTAATCTAAATTTCATGGCATTTAACATAATAATCATGAAACATCAAAACATGCTAAAAATTAATTATGAAAGTTTGTAAACTAAATGGGAGTTAGAGATCGTTACCAAAACTCCAAACTAAGGTGGTCCTCCCACCAAACTCCCCTTGAAAGTGATGCATCCAAAATAGTCACCGTTAAGCTCGGAACGCATCCACCTCAAGGCACCAACAACTCTCACGTCATGTGAGAGCCCACACCTATATCAAATACATTAGGAGTGGTCTTTGGTACCCATACTCTATTGGATCCATGAGGGTTAGCACCTTTCCTAACCCAAACAATTCTATTTGCAAAATTTACGTTAAGTACTCTATCATAACAAAACTTAGTAAGGTGGTCCTTACGTCCACAATGTGTACATGTGTACACATGAGCATACATAGTGTTATGAGTGTGAACGTAGGAAGCATGTGTATGCTGAGGTTTGTGTGCATGCATATTTGGAATTTGTTTCATGCGAAACATGAATTCCAACCGTGTGTGGATCATGGCACATTGACTCAAAGTGGAGCCCAAAAAATCAACACTCTTCTTTAAAACATTTATATCATTTTCAATAATGGAAGAAGAAGTAGAGCATGCAATAGGCATGCTAAATGATGAAGCTACACTAGCATAGCAAACACAAGTATCTAAATCATTTTTTAAAGAAATATTTTCTTAGAAACTAAATCCAATTCCTTTGAAATAGAAATAATTTTATTTTTCAAAGATTCATTTTCTTTTAACATAAATCAAGTTTTGAAGATAGAACCATATTTTTCTTCTAAACAATGTCACAATCATTTTTGGTTTTCAAAATTTCATTTTCTTTTAGGGCAAGGTTAAGTTGGGATTTAAGTGAGTCACGTTCACTTGAAATCTCATCCCTCTCTTGCAAAATCAAATCAAGTCTAGAAGACAAATTTTTATTTTCTTCTTTTTATTCGAAGCTTTTCTTCTTCAAAAGATTATATATTTCTAGTAATTTTTCACAAACAATTGATAGTTCTTCATTTAAAGCATCGGCATCAATATGATCATTGCCGGAAGAACTAGTACAATCAACTAGTTGAGTTTCCGAATTTACCTCAAGGGAGTTATTCCCTTAGACCATGTAGCATTTTTGTTCAGATTCTCCTCCACTAGATTCCGTCTCTACATGATTCGTCTTTTGGAGTGCGGGAGAGGTCAACGTGTTCCACATTGCATAGGCGAAATCACAAAGAGAAATCATATAAACATAATCTTTACTTAGTGTGCTCCTAAATGTCGTTAGGGCTTGTGCATTAGCGTCTATATGCTTGCTATTATCAAGATAGGATTTTTTAGTAGCGGCAAGGAAAACATGCAAACATAGGGTTTTGAGGTACAAGGACATCCTAGCCTTCCAACCAACAATGTTGGAAATATCATACATGGGAGGAGTCATATAGTCCATGGGTACAAACTATATGTGTGCAAATGATAAATTAGCTAACCAAGATCTCACTCCTAGGTGGTTAAACCTAATATCATGAGCGTAATCTCTGATACCAATTGAAAGTACACCTAGAGGGGGGTGAATAGGTGTATAGCTAATCTAATGATAAATAATGCAGAATTAAAAACTAATTGCAATACACTTAGTGTAGCCAAAGAGTGTAGTCAAATTCCCGGTGAAGGGCTCTAGACTATCTCCTCTAAATTTCTCTAAATAAGAGTTGAGGTGCTATATGAAGCTCTCTTTGTTTAACACAAGTATGGGCACACAATAAAACCAAGCATGTATATGATATGAATAATATGAACAATGTACAATGTAAGAGAGAGAGTTAGAGATAGTTGTACGTGCCGGAAAAAAAGAGAAAGAAGTCTTTACTGTAAAATTTTCCTTGAATCAGATGAAAAAATTACAACAAAACTGCTTTTTCCTTCCAGTTACAAGGGAGGAAGGATGTTGAGTCTTGAATCCTCCCTTTGTTTAATGCTGGGTTCTTCGTGTGGCGGTGGAGAGTGAATCTTGTTCTCCGTTGACCGGATGACCGTCGGGATCGTCAGGGATCTTCTCTTTGGTTGGTAGAAGGAGTAACACAGCTCTTGTCTACCAAAACTCTCAAAGAGATGGTAGGCAAAGGATAACTCGTACGCAGCGAGCTTGTTGAAGAGTTTAGCTCTCTTTCTCCTGTCTCTGTCTTGTTGTCGTCTGACTAAAGAAAATCCGACCCCTTCTTCAATAGCGACGGGGCTATTTATAGGGGTTCTAGGGTGAACGTGCCCCCTAAAAACGCTCCACAACGAGGGGCTGACCTCCCCGCTATGTAGGCGGCGACTGGCCCCATAACCAGGGCGGTTATAACCGAGACGCGGGTGTCGAGCCCACGCGCCTTGATGTTGAGACGCGGGTGTCGAGCCCACGCGCCTTGATGTTGAGACGCGGGTGTCGAGCCCACGCACCTTGATGTTGAGACGCGGGTGTCGAGCCTACGCGCCTTGGTGCTGAGCCTTCGCGTCTAGAACTTGAAACTCTGCTTTTTAATGGCTTGTCTTTTAGTGATTTTTAGACAGCCTACAGAACCCCCTCCAAAGTTTTCGATATTCCGCAGTTAACTAGGACGGATTTCGAAATACTTTGGACTCTAGCTGAGTTCGCCGTTATGACTGGACTGTTAATGCTCCGGGTTTGATCTTACTGGAGTTGGTCTTCGTGAGTGTACTATTGAACTCATTGAGGCCACCAGAGTTGATCGTGTTGAGTGTCTAGATACACAGTCTAAACCTCCCCGATTGCTTTTAGTCTGTCATGGACGCGCTTTAAGCCAGGAGTGGACGATCGTCTGCTTGTGCTAGTGTACTGTTGAACTGATTTGCAGAAGCAAGGACTGAACGCCAGTTCTTTTTGAAGAGCAGAGATAGTACTGCTTTACAGACGCGACTTTCATGGTGTGCGTCTTTGGCAAATGAAAAACGCGACTGATCTTCCATAAAGCAGACGCGATGTTCAGCCGGGCTGGAAAGACGCGAACTTCTTAGAGAGACGCGACTTTTTGAATGCATTTATGGCGGTGGTGACGGGGCACGTCCATCGAAGAGACGCGACCATCGGGTGCGAATCCGTGCCATGTCATGATTGCACTGCCAGTTGGCCTGGGGAACCGACGGGATTTCACCTTTTGGCGCGTGGACTTCCCGGTTCATTAAATGATCTGTTCCATGTGTCAAGCGATGACTCGCTACAGAGCCATGGTGCGCGATCTTCGCGATACATTAAAATTGATCTGTTCCACGCGTCAAGCGATGACTCGCTGCAGAACTAATCGAGCCACGCGCCGCGTATCTTCGCGAATCCTTGTGCCTATAAATGGCAACAGTCAGAGAGATACCTCTTCTTCTCCGAGCGCATTTGTTTAGAGTTTTTAAGAAAAAGAGTTCTTCTTTCTCTGTTCATCTCCATTACTGGATCTTAATCACCAATGGCACCTAAGACCAAGCCAACCGCATCCTCTTCAAGAGCGACCGTCACCGAGGCCCAGAGGGGCGGTTCCTCCGCGCAGGAAGTCCTTTTCCCAGGGATAACGCCGTTTAGGCTTCACCATTACTGGAAGCTCATGGAACCCCAAAAGATATCTTTTGGAGGAGAACCATTAACACAGAACCGTCAACACAGAAAACAAACCGTGTTTGATTCTCAGACGCGGTCTCAGACGCGGTCTTTGAGTTGATAACCAAGGCGCGGGTTTGATGATCCGGTGCCAGCGAGTCCTGCATTTCAGATTCTTCACTTAGAATATTTCTAATTGTGAAGGGTTCGGACGCGGACTTGAAGATTTTTCATCAGGTGCAGGTTTTTGATGAATCTTGCACCTGAGCTCAAGTACTTAGAGATTTTTCATAAGTCTTGGTTTGCAAGACGCGGATTTGATCCCGCGGGTCTTACGCCTGGATGCGTATTTGCAGGTCTGGACGCGGATTTGATAATTCCTGCGTCCAGTATTTCTTTTGCGTCTGGACGCAGATTCGCAGGTCTGGACGCAGATTTGATAATTCCTGCGTCCAGTATCTCTTCTGCGTCTGGACTATAGACACTTAGCATTTTTTTTTCGCTTCTAATAAGGTGTCTGATTAAATGTCCTTTTCTTTTGCAGTACCACACCCTTCTGCCCCACTCGCCAAGAAGCGCCACTTTGGACATGTAGGTGGTGCTGACCGTGATCTGGCCTTTGTGCTACGAAGGACAGTACCTGTGACTACTGACAGGTCGCAGGAGCGCCAGAAGAGGCTCTCCAATGTTGATATGACGACCCTTCGGGTGCTTATGACCAATGCAGCATTCACAACGGATGACCGCGTCAAGCTGGAGAAGCCTGCCTTCTTCTTCGGAGATCGTATCAGTGATGGCGGCTATTCCATGTATGATGGAAATTATAGATGGCTCCGTCAGATAGGGGATAGAAGATTCTTTCTTCCAGACATGGAGAGGATGTTCCCGCTGTCTTATCTCCAGCACATGTCCGTCCCTCGGAAGATGAAATAGGACGTTTCTCGATACGTCCCTGAGATTACCCTCGGTGACTTGGGCTCCCAGAAGGTATACCGTCATGATGGTCATGATAGGGCGGTTCTCGGCCTGTTCCCCGGGTCGCGCAAGTCTAAGCTCCCAGTTGGAGAGATACCAAAACTCGGCACTACCTTCCTCAACGCGTTTATGAAAGCGGAGGGTGATTTTCCGGTTGAGTTCCGTGCGCCCGGGTGGGTTCATTCCACCGAGAAGTATTGGTGGTGCAGGACGGTGAGCTTCGTCCTTGCCGATCTTGGAGATCTGCTAGAACATGTGGGACTGAACCCAGCAGTCAGGGCCGTGCAGTATGGCATCCCGCCGAGTTCTCAGAACTTCTTCGGGGTCCTGGAGCGTTACAATTCTCTGACGGGGACATTCTTTACCCGGTCGGAGAGATGGGCCTTGCACTGCATGAGTTGCATGAGGTCTCGGGGCTGGCAACAGGGGATTCTCCCTATGAGGAATATATCCCAGCCACTGAGGAGCTCAACCTTATGAAGAAAGGGTCTCCTCAAATGTACGAGACTTATTGGGAAGTGCTATGTCACTTCCATATTTGCGGCCAGATAACCACTTGGAGGTCGGGAGGAATCAAGCAGCTGTCTTAGGCCAGTTACTTGTTAAACAATGTCAATAAGAAAGACCATCCAATAACCCGACTGGCTCCCAGCTCTGACAAGGAAATTGACGACAGGATCGCCCAGGCTCCTGAAGGCTTCTACACCACGGTTTCGAATGAGGACGGTTTCGAACCTGACATGGTCTTCGAAAGCTTTCACCATCAAGCCCGGACCCCTATCTCCGATCGAGCATTGTTGGCGGGCTTCTTAATGCTGTGGCTGAAGCGTTGTGCGGTGCCCACGCTGCCACATGAAGTCATTGTTGCCGATGTAGTGTACCCGGCGGTGCTCCTGGCCTATGGCAGTCCCATAGCCCTTCTTCCGGCCGTGGCGGCTGGCATTCAGAGCGGGATGCGGGCGTTAACCTAGGCTTTCTGCGAGGCAGGGAAGGCTGTCGACTCCCATGGCAAGCCGATCCTTGACTCAGAGGGGAAGCCGACGGTGAAGCGCCCCAACCCTCGGATCGAGCTGCCTTACACGTACCTCATGGCTTGGTATGTGATGCACTGCCCTTCCCTGATGACGCTGGTGTCTTGGAGTGAGGCTTTTGCCCCTTTTGTACAGCGGTTGGAGGGTTCGGACTGGCGTAATACTTATATGTATTTCGTCCGGAAGTGCATTTCAGATGCTTATAACTACCAGCTCAATCGCTGCTTCCCCGAGATCCCTGGTGCATCTTTTGGGGATCTATTTACTGATTTCGCGGGCCCAAATGACTTCACGAGGTTGTCCACGGGGGTCTTCTGCTGGTTGATCAACATTCGACCCGGATATGTGCTTTTCCGGCAAGGGACTTCATGCACAATCGAGCTGTACATGCCGAATCGTTTCGCCCGACAGTTCAGCTACGATCAACTCTACGTCGGCAATCCCAATGCTCGACTCGCCTTCGAAGGGAACTTGTTCGAAGGTGCTCGGGCTTGGTACTACAGTGTGGCCGGAGGGACGGAAGCAACTTTTCGTCTTCCTATCGAGGGATCAAAGTGCCGTATGAGCTTCAGCTTCTGCTCCTGGAACTTCCAAGTCAACCAGATACCATACTTTGTTCCGGAGTATTCATGCATTGAGAGTATCAATGCAAATCTCAAAGCAAGGTCTGAGTCCGGTAAACGCTCGCGAGGCGTCGAGCAGTACTTGAAGGCTCTGAGGGAGGTCGGGAGAAGGTCAAGGGAGGAGCCGCGAGCAACAAGAGCGGAGCCGCGACCAACAAGGGCGGAGCCGCGACCAACCAGGGCTCGACAGGCGGTGAGCAAGCGTCGTCAAGGCTCTACTGCCACTGCTGAGCCTGCCCCAAAGAAGGTCCGGAGAGACTTGACGGCTGCAGTTTCTCGATCCGCGGACATCCCTTCTGGTGTTGGGGAGCCGAGGGAGGAAGAGGTGGACAAGGATGACACTCCCTTAGTCCATGCCCGCAGGTTACACCGCAGGAGCCTCAGGATTGCAGAGGAAGGGGAGCCTGCTGACAGACCCATCGCCACTGACGAGACCGAGCAGCTCGAGGTCGATATAATGAGCGGATGCGATGTTGAGATTCCGGGGATCTCAGCTCAACCTGAGTCTTCCTCAGCTCAGAGGAGGGATGAGGCACAACAGCCTGGGTCTCCTTCTGTCTTCATCTCCAGTCCTCGGATGGCTGACCCCAGCCCTACCACTGGGGTGTTTAGAGGCAAGGCTCCGGCTACCGAGGCCTCTCACGTTGAACCGTGGTCTTCCTCATCCGCAGAGGAAAGCGATTTTGAGGATGAGGTCGATTATGGTGACGAACCCGCTCCTCCTGATCCGAGCAAATTCTCACACATCTCTGAGGAGGAAATACATGGGTGTGAGCCGGCGACGATGTCACCACCAGCGATTGCTCCTGCTGAAGGTACTCTTTTCACCTTCTGACCTGATTTCCCTTTTCATTTTGAAGAGGAGGCTTTAACATTTTCCTTTTATGCTGCAGGATTGGCTGAGGATACCGAGGCTGCAACCTCCTCGCATATCGAGGAGATGATGCAAGAGTTGACCCAGCCGGAAGGAGTTGAGACTCCAGCTGCCGAGACTTCTACTCTGCAGGAAGAGGAGGCCACCACTGAAGTCAGGGAGACTTCTCCTCTGCAGGGTTCGCCCAAGGATTCGACATCTCTGGACCTCCAGCTTGGTAAGGAAGTTTTGATGTCTCGGCTGTTTCTCTTTTTACCATTCGGGCTAATGTTGAGATAACTTGCAGAGAGAACTGAGGGGGCCCAGGTAGAGAGTCTGACGGTCAGTGTCCCTCCGGAAGGCCACACGGCCCAAGCCTTGGCTGAGGTTTCTGAGGAGGTCGAGCTCACTACCCTGTCATCGGCTGTGGAGGTTCCTGCAGAAGTGGTACCCCCAGAAGCGCCAGTGGCTGCTCCTGCTCCTGCCGTACCCGTGGTCAGCTCGACTCTTGCACCAACAGAGCCGATCTACATCCCCCACCCCGTGATAGAAAGGGGATCGGGGAGCACTTCGGATGATGATATCATGGAGCTTTTGACACGCCAGGCGGTGCAGCAGTTCCTTACCTCGATGCGAACATGCATCGATTTCGTCCTGACTAGGGGTAGCTCCCTTGACTTCGCCCAGATGTTTCTCGGAAACCAGGTCGAGAACATCAAGTTGGCCGGAGGCCCTTCGCTAGCCCAGGCGAGTCAGCTGCTGGTGGATCAGCTGGGACAGCACCTGAGAGAGCTTCGATCCCTGGAGGATGATGCCAGTTCATCCCACGAAGCCCAAGAAAAGCTGAATAGGCTCCTTGTTGCTCAAGAGCAGGAGCGAAGAGAGGTGGAGGAGAAGATCACCGATAGCACTCGTCTTCTTGAACGTGTCCAGGCTGATCACCAAAGGCTGGCAATTGAGTCCGAGGAGTCAGAGACGATCATACAGGCCGCAAAGCAGGCTATCCTTGACTCTCGGGCTGTTATAGCCAGGGCTGAGGCCATGATTGTCTTCAACGAAGAGAGGCTTGCTACCTCTGAAAAGAGGCTAGCGGAGTTAGAGGTTGCCAAGGCGCAAGCTGAAGCGGACCTCTCTGTTCGTTCGTCCGAGCTGGAATCCCTCCGAGTGCAAGCGCAGGGATTTTTGTCGGAAGCGGATCTGCGGGCCCGAGCTCTCATGGAGGTTGAGAAGGCGCGTCAACATAAGATACATCGCCTTAGAGAGCAAATCCGTACTTTGGCGGACCAGGACTTGTAGCCTTCTCTCTTTTTTTTTTAAAGAAAGGACACTCTGTTCACTAAGAGTGTTTTGTATTAGCTTTTATCATTTTTGATATAATAAAAGTCTTTGAAGTTTTTGGTTCCACCTCCTTTGATGAATTCGACCTCTTGATCACAATCTTTGATTAACTGACTGTGAATGCTGAACTTAGGTGAGACCAAGTTCTTTAAATGAAACGCGGCGTTTGACCCATAGGACCTTAGGCAGAACTAAGCCCTTTTGATGAGACGCGGCATTGGTTCATAGGGACTTAGGTAGAACTAAGTCCTTTTGATGAGACGCGGCGTCAATTCATGGAGAGACGTGGTCATCAGTTCATAAGAACTCAGATAGAACTAAGTCCTTTTGATGAGACGCAGCGTCAATCCATAGGGAGACGCGGCGGCGTCAACTCGCAGAGAGAAACGCGGCTTTGAGTAACGCGAGTCTGTCCTGCCAATGAAGACGTGACTCGAGCGGACGCGAGGGACGCAGCCTTGTGTATTTTCCCCTTAATCTCAGAATGGACTAAGTCCTTTGCTGAGTCCAGTGCTCTCCCTAAAATGGGCCCTGTTTGCTGAAGGGACACGATTCTGAGTCACGCGGTCTTTCCTTTGGAACGCAGGTGGACGTCACTCATTCTGAAAAAGGAGACGCGGGTTCCAGGACGCGGTTTTCCCATCTGCGTATCGATGTAACTTCCAGACGTTACATGCGGCCTGACATAAAGATTTTATGAGATCTTTGAACGTCAAGTCTTCACTGACGATTGGGAAACCGGGTCATCCGTTGTTTCCCGAAGCAGTTGTCCACGCGTCGGTTCTTCATTGGACTTGGGCGTTAATGCCCTTTAATGTAAAACCGGCGCTGGCGGTTGTAGACCAGCGTCTTCAACGTTTCCCGAAGCAACCCTCTACGCGTCAGCTTCCCATTGGACTTTGACAATCGTGCGGTCATTAAGGCCGACGGTTCCAATTGATGAACCATTAATGACGGTTACCAGGAGCGGCCTATAAATAGGGGCTCGCCTTCTTTAGCAGTCCCAATCTTAGACTATTTTCTCTTTTAAGAGAACGATTGCTCTGAGAACTTCCGCCTTCTTCAGAGTTTCTAACAGGGGTACTGTCTTCATGGATGAAGACGACTCCGGGAAGAAGATGACTCAGAGCTTTTATGCTTCTGTTTGGTCTCTTCAGGACAAAGTGTCTCTCTGATCACCTTCCATGTCCATACTCTGATGCAGAGAGTTAAACTCTTGACAAAGGCCTCTGCTGGTATGCCGTCCCGACTTGTCGTGATGTTTCTAGTCCACCTAGGTTTGCACTTTGGCATCTCTTGAAGAGGTTGTCATGAAGTCATAGTTTGTGCCTTCCTTCTGGAATTTGCGCCACCGACTTAAACTTCCCTGGACGCAAGTACAGAAGTCTTTGGCACTTGGCGCTGACTTTGCTCATAAAGCTCGCGTTTTAAGGCCACTGGCTTGGATGAATTCCAACTCGGGCCGAAGGTTTTAGACCCGAATTTTGCAACCCCTGTTCCCTCAACAGGGAGATGGCAATTTTCGGCGTCTGAGTTCTTTCGCGCCTTGTGTTTTAGGCGCGGGCGCAAAATGAGACCGCGTTTGAATCCTGTGTGTGGCACAGTTTTAATTTGCGTCGACCGCGTTTGAATCCTGTGTGTGGCACAGTTTTGATTCGCGTCTGCTTCTGTTGACGCGGTATTTTGACTCACTGCGCGGGCTCATTCCCGCGTCTGAAGTCTTCGACAATAGCCGCGTCTGTCACTTAGTTTTCTTTGTTGAAGTATACTAAGTTCCAGATTTTCTAACCCCCTTGTTTATTCCTTGTAGGTAGGCCTGATTGTCCTTTTTCAGGTTCGCTGGGCCCCTGGAAGAATATTCCGGTCGGCGAACTCGTTCGATGTTCGTCCACAAGGGAAGAAATCTTAGTCTCCGTCGTCCACAAGGGAAGAACTCACGATCCCTGACGGGGACTTAACCCTCGTCAAGATCTCTTTGAACGTGACGCACCCGTCATGCTTGCGGGCTGGTCACGGTCACAGTGGGTATGGCAGCGAGGGGGTTACGGTGGATATAGTGGCAGATAGCATCCCCTTCCTCTCTCACCCCAGATGTGACATCGAGGACACTCCATGTTTGTTGGATGGCCTTCTGGCGAAAGAGATGCTCATGAATGAAGGGTTGCAGGGCTTTCTGCTGCCACCGGACCTCAAGAACACCATTGCTCTTAGCTTAGTCAGCTAGGGCTCTTTCATGTTTACATCATGCATCGTGGTGCGGCCAGCCTCTATTGTCACCACAGTTTGGCGCTTTTCCAAACATCGTGCACTTGGAATCAGATGCGGCTTCAAGGAGTGAGTACGGCCTCTGAGAGAGAGAGAGAGAGGAACTTCTTTGTACTCCTTAATTGTAACACTCAATCTTATTGTATAAGAGAGCGTTTTGTATCACTTTCGTATGCCTGGATATAAATAAAAGTGACACTTTTCTTTTTTCCTCTTTCATTGTCTTAAACTTTTTGTCTTCAGTTAGACTCATAGAAGCAAAGAATCTTTGACTTTGTCAAAATTATGATGATAATCTTAATAAGTCAAACTTTGTAGGGAAAGATCCTATTTCGGGAACTCTCACAATACTGTCAGAGGTGTAATATTAACTTGACAGAGATGAAATAATTTTTGGTGGACCTGCCACTTTATAAGAGAAAGTGACAAGTAGAATTGGTACCCCCAGTGAGGGTGAACTTTTATCAAGTGTTTGGGATTAACTTGATTGAGCTCAGCTGGGGATTTGATGGAAACACTGTTGATGGTGTAGTATTAACCTAACAATATTTTTAGGTAGACTTGTTATTCTGTTGAAGAGAATAACAAGTGAGACTAGACTCATGGGGAATCTAGGAAAGTTTGTTACCGTTAGAGGTGTGATATTAACTTAACGGGTTGAAAGTGGTCTTGACAGAAGTGTAATGTTAACTTGACAAGGATGTGAGTCAGAGGTGTGATATTAACTTAACTCAGAAGTGTCACTGTCATAGGTGTAATGTTTAACTTGACAGTGAGGGTAATGCTAGAGGTGTAATGTTGAACTTGGCATTGGTCATCTCGGCTTGTCTGAGGAAGTCCGAGGGAAAGTCATGGACATAGGTGTATTGTTTAACTTAGCAATGACTTGATGCTAGAGGTGTAATGTTAACTTAGCATCATCCATTTCAGCTTCGATATGGAAGTCTGAAGAAAAGTGACTGTCAGAGGTGTAATATTAAACCTGACAGAAATCTGATTACTGTTTAGAGGTGTGGTGTTAAACTTTAACAGTAATTTGTCAGTGGTGTAGTATTAACTTGACAAAGATTGACTCATGATAAGAGCAATTTGAGGACCTGTCATTCTATTGGTGAGAATTGACAAGTGGGAATTTGAAGTGCCAGAGGTATAGTGTTAACTTGGCAAATTTGAAAGTTTGATACTCCGTGTAGAGTTGACAAACAAAATTTGTACTCGACAAGGAATATTGAAAAGTTTCCATTACCAGAGGTATAGTGTTAACTTAGTAATGGTTGTATTTTGTAGACCTACCATTCTGTGGATGAGAATTGGTAAGGAATTTTGGAGAAAAGAGTGGAGCCAAGTCCACTTAGGATTTTTAGCAAACCCTCAGCTATCAACGGATTTAAGGTACCTTTACCAACTACCGTTTGAGTTGGGCTAGCCATGCTATTCCCCTCAGCATGATGAGTTGTCGAAGACTTATGTTGGGCTTAGAAGCCAACATTTTCCTCTATCCTTAGCCGTCAGGGGCGTCGGATGTTATAATGAAGAAATTCTTCTTACTTTGATCAGAGGTGTACTTTTAACTTGATCAGCGGAAGAATACCATCTAAGGATAGTATTTCTTCAGGACCCTGCCATTGATCGGCATCATGAGTGTATTGCCATTTGAGGTTATGAGGCGATATGACCCATTTGAGTAGACTGACTCTACTACAAATGGTCCTTCCCATTTGGGTTGGAATTTTCCTTTTGTCTTGTGCGTCATTACCATGGGTCTTCTGACGGCTAAGACAAGATCGCCTTTCTTGAAAGTTCGCATTTTAACTTTCTTGTTGAAGGCTCTGGTAATACGAGCTTGGTAGAGCTCGATTTGTTGTTGGGCCTGCAGACGTTTATCATCTAAGGCCTCCAGTTCCTGGAGTTGCTGTCGATGCTTCTCCTCTGTTGTCATCTCCGCTGTCAAGGCGACGCGTAGGATGGAATTTGGATTTCCAGTGGGAGCACGGCTTCACACCCGTATACCAAAGAAAATGGCGTAGCTTTAGTTGGGGTTCGCACAGTTGTGCGGTAAGCCCATAAGCATTCACCCAACTTGTCGTCCCAGTCTCGTTGACTTTTCGAGACGAACTTCTTGAGAAACTTGCCAATAGTCTTGTTGAAAGCTTCTGCGAGGCCGTTAGCGGCAGGATAGTATGCCGTTGAGGACACACTCTGGATTCTAAACTTAGCGCAGAATCTCTGGAAAGCCTGGCTGATGAACTGAGGTCCATTGTCATGGACAATTCGCCGAGGTACACCGAAACGGTAAATAACGTGATGTTTCACGAACTTGATCACGTTCGACGATTTGACCTCCTTCAAAGGAATGGCCTCACCCCACTTAGAGAAATAATCGGTTATTGCCAAAATGAACCGATGTCCTTTTGATGATGGTGGGCTGATAGGGCCAACCACATCCATTCCCTACATTTCAAATGGCCAGGTAGAGGTTGTAGAGTGGAGATATCCTGGTGCTTGATGGATGAAATCCCCATGCACTTGACAAGCGTGGCATCTTTTAGCATAGGTGACGGCGTCGGCAACCATCTTGGGCCAATAGTAACCCAATCTTTGGAGTCGATGTGCCAGTTTTGGGCCAGGTTGATGGGCTCCACACATACCGTCGTGGGCTTCTCTCAATACCTCTTGGGCTTCTTTTGGTGAGAGGCACCGGAGCAAGATCCCGTCATGCGATCGACGATACAATGTTCGCGTAATCGCATTATAATAGAATTTGGGGGCTTTCTTTCGAATGGCAGCCGCCTATTTGGTGTCCTCAGGCAGAATGTCGTATAAGACGAAATCAATGTAGGGGAATCGCCAGTCTTTAAGCTCTGGACCGGTTGACAATTCCAGTGCTTCTTTGCCTTGACAATCTCCCTTTGACTCCTGATAGCCCTCGAGAGCATTTCTCGGGCAATACAGGTCGTGGCTGTAGACGAATATCTTATCCATTGCTCCAGCTGGAAGAGCTAAGGAGGCCGCGAGGGATGCGAGTGCATCCGCGTGCGCATTTTGCCTGCGCGGTACATGGTCGATGTAGAAGCTTGTAAACCCCTCGGCCATGCGGATAGTTGCGTTGTGGTAGGGTACTAGGTCCTCATGTCTGACTTCATACTCCCCGCGAACTTGGCTGACGATGAGTTTAGAGTCGCCGTATGCCTCGAGATTTTTAACGCCAATCTCATCGGCGAATTGCATCCCAATCAAAAGAGCGTTGTACTCTGCCACATTGTTGGAACAAGGCTCAGTTAATGAGACAGCTCGGGGAATCACATAATTTTGTGGGGATACGAGTACTACTCCTACCCCCGCTACTACGTGTCCCTTTGGGCTTGTTCTTGATGCACTGTCGAAGAAAAGTTGCCATACTTGACTTTCGAACGATGTCTGAGTCAGGCAGACTTCAGCAACTTCATCTGGTAGATCCTCGTAGACTTTGGCTGCTCTCGGATCTGGGTGCTCAGCAAGGAAATCCGCCACTGCTTGTCCCTTAATGGCCTTTTGTGGTAAAAAGTGCATCTCATATTGGGATAGCAATATGGCCCATTTTGCCAGCCGGCCGTTCAATGATGAAGGCTTAGTCATAAGTAACCTCAGGGGGTTGACTTTTGATATGACGTTTATAGTTTGGCCTACCAGATAGTGTCGCATTTTCTGAATGGCGAACACTAATGCCAAACATTCCTTCTCGATCGGGTTGTACCAATGTTCGGTTCCGATCATTGTTCTACTCAAATAGTAGATTGCTTGCTCTCGTCCGTGATCATCATTCTGAGCTAATAGAGCTCCCAAAGAATGATCCATTGCCCGGACGTACACCAGGAAAGGCTTTCCGGATACCGGAGCTGCAAGGACTAGTGGTTGGGTGAGGTATTGCTTGATTTCCTCGAACGCTTGTTGGCAAGCGTCATCCCAAATGAATGAGACACCCTTCTTCATTAACTTAGCGAAGGGTTGGCATCTTCCGGAGAGGTTTGAGATAAACCTGCGGATGTACGCCAATCGTCCCTGCAATCCCCTGAGTTCTTTGAGATTTCTCGGGGGTTGCATCTCCTGGATAGCGCAAACCTTTTCAGGTCCAAGTGAATTCCGGTGGATGTTACAACAAATCCTAAGAATTTGCCACTGGCCACCCCCAGGAAGGACTTTGTGGGATTCATCTTCAATTGATGAGCCCGCATGATGTCGAAGACCACCTTCAGGTCCGCTATGTGATCACCTTTAGTGCGGCTTTTTACCGCGATGTCATCAACATAACATTCCACCGTTTTGCGTATTTGCTGATGGAAAATGGCGTTCATGGCCCTTTGGTATGTTGCCCCTGCATTTTTCAGTCCGAAGGGCATGACGGTGTAGCAATATACCCCTAGAGGTATCCTGAAGGAGGTATGCTTTTCGTCATCAGGATACATTTTGATTTGATTGTATCCTGAGAATCCGTCCATGAAGGACATTCGTTCGAATCCACAAGTATTGTCAATCATGACATCTGTAATCGGCAATGGGAATTCGTCCTTGGGGCAGGCCTCGTTTAGATCGCGGAAGTCGATGCAGATCCGGATCTTCCCGTTCTTCTTGGCGACAGGGACGATGTTGGCTACCCAGTCGAGATGTTGTTCTTCCCTGATGAAGCCAGAATCAATAAGTTTTCTGACTTCTGATTGAATTGCCTCCATTATTTCTGGACGAAACCGTCGCTGCTGTTGTTTGACAGGCTTTACGTCCGGATTGATGTTGAGGCGGTGCATAGCCACCTGAGGATCGAGTCCTGGCATGTCCTCATAATTCCAGGCGAAGACGTCTATATACTCTTGTACAAGAGATATTAGATCCTTTTTCTCCGAAGGTGACAGGCCGTCACTTATGAAGATGGGCTTAGGGTTAGCCTCATCTCCTAGGTTGATCTGAACAACCTCGTCTTCTGTGGGTGGCTCGCGCTGTTCAAAGCGAGTGTCCCAAAGAGCATTTAAATGTTTGATCCAAGGATCTGTATCAGATTGGATCATTTCTTCATTTCCATCTTCCAGGGGGCTTGTCGAAACCATGTTCACTGAAAGTTCCTTGAAGATGTTGCCGACACTGACATCTGACTCCCAAGATGATGTGTCTGAAGAGTAATTGTTGCTCGACGATTCTTGAGAATCGGAGGCTGATGGGACCGGAGTTGATACATAGCCCAACCCCGGCGCGTCTGATGATAATAATCGGGGGCCTTCCCTTTCGGCACAAAGGATCGAAGCAGCGTCCTCCTTCCTTTGCCGAAGTTCAACCGGGTCTGTTGGTCAGGTCGTACCCCATGCATCTCATCATTTTGAGTGCTTTTGGTTCATAATGACCGAACTGAGGGGATTCCTCCTCGCCTTCCGATTCTTCGCGGGGCGTTGGTTCAGACGAGATTCGCCCAAAAAGAATTGGTTTTTGGCCTTTCCGTCTTGCTGGAACCATAAATATAGATTCTTGCGCATTACCATTATCTTGGTATGTCTCGAAGGACGACTTCACTGGTACATGCAATGATGTCAAAGCATCTATTGCCGACCAGGGGTCATCGTCTACTTCGGTGCTAGTGTCTGATGGTACTGAATCAGAAGTAAACACAGAAAAATACGCAAAATCTAAATCTTCATTAATATACCAACCGCCTACATCGCCGGTGGTATTATCAACATCGAGCTTATTAGTGCTCTTTACAAGTGTTTCTAACTCCCACAGGCACTCTTCTTTCTCGGGCTCGGTGTCAGCTTCGTTACCAGAGTCTGGCTCCTCTGGTCGCGGGACTTCATCCGTCTCCACCGGATCTTGGTACAGTAAAGAGTCGGTGAAATAATTCTCGACCCTTTGAATGGATACCTTTCGGCAATCAACGTCTGCACCTTTCCACTCCCGTCAATGTATTTCATGACTTGGTGGAGAGTGGAGGGAACGATGGAGTTGCGGTGAATCCACGGTCGTCCCAGCAATAGATTGTAGGAAGTGTCGGCGTCGATGATGTAGCATGTCACTTCCGACTTGAGGCTTCCAATCTGGCATTTGAGCTTGATTTTCCCCATCGGACGGGTCTGGTTGGCATTGAACCCATAGATAGTTGTCTGAGTAGGGCTCAAACGATGAGTAGGAATGCCCAGATGTTGCATGACCCGGCGAGGCATGATGCTCAACGCGGACCCGGGATCTACCTGAATGCGGTTCACCTCAGACGATCCAATATACCCTGTGAAATACAGGGGTCGATCATGCTTCCCTTTAACCTGCATATCATCTGCTGTGAAGGTAATGCAGGGAGCATTTGGGGAGGTGTGGAGGCAATCCTCTACATCTTCCTCCTTCGGCACCTGGGTTATGAAGACCTCGGCATTTGCCAGAGCTTCTCTGGTCGACTTTGATAGTCTAAGAAGTTCATACAAGGTAATGCGTGCCGGGATGTTGGCTAGTTGAGCCAGGACATCAAAGCGGTAAGGTGTCGTGGACCCTTCCGCCATACCTTTCGAAAGAACTCGAGAAAACCGAGTTTCTTTCTGTTTCTCCACAGGTTGTCTTGTGGAGGGCTTGGTTAGTTCTGCAGCTGGTTGTGGAGGGACTACCGCCATCTCGCCATACTGCTTCAAGTACGGCTGTCCCGAACGGGTTCCCGCCATCGGTTGGTTGGGCTCTGCGGCCAAGACTATTGTTTCCTCCTCTGAGTCGGTTAACGAGGGAACATCAGTCTCGGCTTCTCGAGAGAAGGCACCCACCACATTGCAGGATGAGGCCTTTGCCTTGCCTTTGGATTTCCTGTTGGTCACAGTAGTCCATTGCTGTTCATTGACAAGGTCAGGGTGGACCCACATGGTTTCCCCTTGAGGTGTAGGAACGGGTACCAAGCCTTTCGCTTGCTGCTGGTGAGGGTCTGTGTTGACCACTCTCAGCTCTCCTCTTGGGATAGGGACTACTCCAGAGGGTGTCGGGGGTTGTCTTCCGAACTGGAGAACTGACGTCACATTAGCCGTCACCTTCTTCTGCTCTGGTCGGAGTTTCAACACCTCCGCGTCAATCAGAGCTTGAAGGATGTCCTTGAAGACATAGCAGCTTTTGGTAGGGTGCCCTAGCATCCTGTGGTACAAGCAATAGGTGGGATTGTCGGTCTTGCCGACTTCCTCGGGGCGCCGAGCTTCAGGGAGCTTCAGTCGGTTGCTCTTGTTGAGTAGTTTAAAGAGCGAATCGACATGTTCCTCCTTGAAGGAATATTGCTTGTTGGCGCGTGGCTGGCTTGAAGAGCCACTCGCCTTGCCTGATTGAGGTTTGGCGGGAGATTTGGTCTCCGTTGCCAAATTATCCTTCCGCTTTGTTTGGAGGGATGTGTCTGGCGCACGCCTTGTCGACCTTTCCGGCCTAGGCTTACCTTCCTCCGCTCTGACGCGGGCGACAATCTCCTCAGCCTGTTCACCTTGTTGGACTAATTGCTTCTAGGTGCGGCTTTCAGCAACTCCTATTTGAGCAAGGAGTGAGGTTTGGAGATTGTGGCGGCATGTTTCCACCAGGGTGGCCTGGGTCATACCGCTTGGACACCGGAGTGCCACGTTCCGAAACCTTTCCACGAAAGACTTAACGGACTCTCCCTTTCGCTGTTTAGTAGCCAAAAGGGTGGGCATCGTGACTTCCGAGTCATCTTCGAAGAAGCGTGTTAAGAATAGCTTCTCCAAATCGCCCCAGTTCTTGATAGAACCTTCTGGGAGCTTCATGAATCATTCAAAGGCCAACCCTTTCAGGGTGCCGATGAACAGACGCACCAGGATAGCATCGTTGTCTAATACATTCCCGGTTTGGGATTTGAAGTAGTAGATGTGCTGGTTGGGTGACCCCTTCCCATCGAAGGCTTGGAGAGTTGGAGCTTTGAACTTGGGAGGGTATGGAACTAAGTCCCACTCAGCCGGATAGGGCCGGACCACTCCTACTTCTTGGAGATCTTTGCGATTGGCAAGGGCCTCAGGCGTCGCTCCAGTTGACTCATTCTTTTAGCATGAGCCTTCCCGGGCCTTGGTCGCCCTTTACTTGCGACGAGGACTTGGACGAGCTGGAAGTAGATCGCCGCGTCTCCTCAGAAGGTTCGGAAGATGAACTTTCTCCCTTTCTCCCTTTGCCCTTTGACTTTTTAGGAGGAGACCTCCTCCTGTCTTCGAGCAGCTGTGCAATTGCCTGCTTAAGGGAGTTGATAGATTCCTGCTGAGAAAGAATCATACCCATTTGTGCCTTCTGGATCTGCTCTAAACGTTTAGCCGTCTCCTCAGGAGTGCCTGTCATGTAGGCAGAGGTCTCCTTCTCGACGGAAGAGTTCGAAGCCCTCGATTCCGCTACGGCGGAGTGAGAATCATTCACTTTAATGCCATGGGCTAAGGCATTATAGTCAATTGGGAGAATGGCCCCAGTCCGGGTGAGGGTGTGTTGATACACCCCTTCCGGTTCAGAGTCAGACTCATCTGAGCTGACTGCAGGTTATTTTCCCTTGCTCCTGCTTGTCATATTCGCAGTGAGCTCCGGTACTCAACGTCAGAGAAGGTTCTCCTTCTGTGGGAGCGTCTTCTTTTAGCTGACGGGGGAATCAGGGTCAGTTGTCTGACTAAAGACTGCTGATGTACGCCTGATCCGCAACGGCACTCAGAGAGCATATGGATGAGCCGTTGGCAGCAACACGATGAAGTGGCCTGATTAGCACTTCTTTTCTTCATCAAATAATCCCTCAAGTCCATGGGAGGGGGATTGAAAAGATTAGCCTCGCAACGTCGAAGACGGGAGGCATCCATGTGCTGTACAGCCTGGACGTAGGCTTCAGGGACGCGGTTCTCGCGCCGCAGCTGTTCAGCGCGCGTCTGGCATCTCTGTTGAGACAAGACGCACCTGTCGCGTTGCTGCTTGGTGTGTCGGGGTAGAGACACTTGAGAGAGAGTGGGCTGCTGGGCCCACGTCTATAGGCGCGTGCCTCTTGTGCTTGACAAGGCGCAGAGGCTTCACCTTGGCGTTTAGTGAGTTGGTCCTCAGAGGACCTAACTGAAGGAATCTCACGTTTGGGCCGCCAAACGCGGACTTCGCGGGGCGCGAGCAAGACGCCAGTTTGTATGCTGCGTCCAGCCTCAGTCAGACAACCAGAGGTTCCAACTTGCAGCTGACGCACACGTCTCCTCTGTCGACGCTCAGCGTTCCAGTTGCGTCGCGGAGGTGGAGAGAGACCAACAACATCCTGATGCTGAACATCAGAGATTTTAACCATGCGGGTCTCCTGAGAGACGCTGACGCGGGCGTTCTGTGCGACGCGGTTGGTCGCAAAGGCAGTTGTGCCTAGGACCACGCGGGCCTTCTGAGAGGCGTTGGCGCGTGTGCCTTGCTTGGTACAGTTGGCAGCAGCAGTGCCCGAGAGAGCCACAGATCGGGCCTCGAGGCCATTCCCCGTCGAGACCCGGCGGCAGACGCGGGTCTTTGGGCTCTTGGAGCCAGAAGAGAGAAACTCTTCGTACTTCGCCTGGTCGAACTCGACAATGAGCGATTCGACCATCTTCCCCTTACAGAGGACGTCATCCTGCGCCACGATTTGCTCATCAGTGACAAATGTAGTCCCCAGCGGAGTCGCCATCTCTTGTACGCGCCGGAAAAAAGAGAAAGAAGTCTTTACTGTAAAATTTTCCTTGAATCAGATGAAAAATTACAACAAAACTGCTTTTTCCTTCCAGTTACAAGGGAGGGAGGATGTTGAGTCTTGAATCCTCCTTTTGTTTAATGCTGGGTTCTTCGTGTGGCGGTGGAGAGTGAATCTTGTTCTCCGTTGACCGGATGACCGTCGGGATCGTCAGGGATCTTCTCTTTGGTTGGTAGAAGGAGTAACACAGCTCTTGTCTACCAAAACTCTCAAAGAGAAGGTAGGCAAAGGACAACTCGTACGCAGCGAGCTTGTTGAAGAGTTTAGCTCTCTTTCTCCTGTCTCTGTCTTGTTGTCGTCTGACTAAAGAAAATCCGACCCCTTCTTCAATAGCGACGGGGCTATTTATAGGGGTTCTAGGGTGAACGTGCCCCCTAAAAACGCTCCACAACGAGGGGCTGACCTTCCCGCTATGTGGGCGGCGACTGGCCCTATAACCAGGGCGGTTATAACCGAGACGCGGGTGTCAAGCCCACGCGCCTTGATGTTGAGACGCGGGTGTCGAGCCCACGCGCCTTGATGTTGAGACGCGGGTGTCGAGCCCACGCGCCTTGATGTTGAGACGCGGGTGTCGAGCTCACGCGCCTTGATGTTGAGACGCGGGTGTCGAGCCTACGCGCCTTGGTGCTGAGCCTTCGCGTCTAGAACTTGAAACTCTGCTTTTTAATGGCTTGTCTTTTATTGATTTTTAGACAGCCTACAATAGTGGATCAAACGCAAACACAAGGATATATTTCGAGGTTCGAGCACCCAGCTCTACGTCCCCACCTTCACACAGAAGGATTTTCACTAACTCGTCCACACAGGACTTCCCACACAGGGAACCTCCACTAAGGATTTAGGCAAATACAACTCGGGAGTATACAACTCCTCTCTTAATAATACAACCTCTACACTTAGGGCAAGGCACAAAGCCAAACAAGATCAACCTCATAATTGAGGGATAGGCACTTAGCCAACTAACAATCAACCTCTCACTAAAGGGATACTCAATCACCACTTTCACAATCACCTCTCACTAAAGGGATATCATACAATCACCTCTCACTAGAGGGATATCACAAAGTATGGAAGGTTTACAACTTAGTGATCTCAAAGACCACAAACCAATTCTTTTTCTCACTAAAACAGATCCTAATAGATAGGACAGATTGATAAGCTCAAGTGTGAGAAAGTAAGGAGTTTGGAAATCAAAATCACAAAGATAAACTCTTGGGAAAACTTCTAGAATAGATATAAAAATAAAGATCAAAAACAAATCCCAAAGACTTCTACTTTTCTTGATTTTTCCAACCCTTTTAAAAACAAATAAAGATTAAAAACTTGCTGAAAGATAAAAAAATTTCTCTCTAAAAACTTGTTAAAACAGCTCAAAAAATGGGGTATATATAGCCCCAAATGAAATGTACCCGTTGGCAGTAGGAAAGGGCAATTTTGCCCTTCCGGTCGACCAGCCTAACGGTCATTTTTATAACCGTTGTGCCTCCGGTCGACCGCCCGGTCGATCGGGACTGGATACAGAGAGCAGCAGCTCTCTGCCGGTCGATCGGCCGGTTGACCGGGGCCATTTTTTGAGAGCAGAGCTCTCTGGACCAACCAGCCTTGGCGTGCGCACATCCTGTGCACGTCGGTCGATCGGACCGATCAACCGACTTCTGCTACGGTCGACCGATCCGGTCGACCGGCAGACAGCCAGGTCAGACTATTATGGGGATTAAAAACTTGATTATTTGCCTTCAAAAAAATACCATAAAATACACATAAATTTCACAAAAATCAGTTCTTATTAGGTCTTTGAAATACAAATATGTGTGACAAAAATTCAACACATATTTCAAACAATTTGAACCATTTTTGTGAGATTGAAAATTTGCCTTAAACCAAAATCCGTATTTTTCAAAACTTGAATTTTTGAAATGGAAATCCGATTTTTCCAAAACACATGTAAATACAAAACATGATATTTAAACAACTTTGAAACATATTGTATATGGATAGAATCCAATATACATATAAAGATTTATATCTATATTTTTGACATGAAATCTAAAAATAAGTTTTGTTTAAATACAAAACTCCAAACTCATGAAATAGACTATCAAAATAATTTTTTCTAAATAGATGAAGCATAGATGTATATAGATCAAATCTAATATACATTAAACCATGTAAACTTGTTTTGATTCTATCTACTCATGAAAACCATAGATTTGAACTAGAAATCCAAAGCCGGTTAAACCGAAAACATGAAACTTTAAGTAAGTGTGTGTAATGTGAACTTGAGCATATCAACACTATCTAATCTTTACATTGATCTAAACAAACTCTTAAACTAAATAAACCGAGGTCTTCTTGTAGAACTCCGTCTCCAAGTTGACTCGATCCAAACACGATCCAACGAGCTTGACTCCAACCGAGTGCTAGATACGATCTTGACGCTCGAGCTCTTGAATCAACATGTGAAAGCTCCAAAACACTTTTGTTGAAGCTAATCACCTACTAATATCTTCATCAAATATCTGAAACTAAATATATAAGATTTTTAGTAAACTATAACTACATGAGTTAATCATCATCAAAACTAGAGTGAAGGCCTCTGGGCCAACAATTGTTATATATTTGGAGATTGTTTGCTCACACTTATATTCAACCAAGAGAGTCAAAGCGGCACCTCAACTCTTATCTAGAGGAATATTGAGGAGATAGTCCAGAGCCCTTCACGGGAAATTCGGCTACACTCTTAGGTTATACTTGGTGTGTTGTGTATAATAGTTTTTAATTTGCATAAATAGTTTTAATTCCACATTAATTCACCATTAGATTAGCTAGTCACCTATTCACCCCCCCTCTAGGTGATTACAATTGGTATCAGAGCCTCGTGCTCTTGATTTGGGTCTAACAACCTTGAGTTAAAGATCCTCATTTATAGCTAATCACAATATTTGTACACACATATGGAATTCATGTCACCTCCCATTTTTGACATTCTTAACATCCAAACTTGGAAAGTTAAGATGTCCTTGTACCTCAAACCCTAGGCATTCATATTTACTTTGCCACTATTAAAGATTCATATTGTTTAAATGGTAAATATTTAGAGGCTAATGCAAAAACCATCCATGCTTTGAAGAGTACCCTAAATGATGAATATTTATCTATGGTTGCTAATTTTGATTCGGCTTTTGTAGTTTGGAACACTATAGTCTCCCTTAACCAACAAGATCAATACTATGTGGGGAGTGACTCAAATGTTGGAAGTGAGGCTTCCCAACGTATGCTACATGGTCTAAGGGGATAACCCCCTTGAGGTAACTCCGAATCCGAGTTAGAAGAGGATGTTAATATGTCTTATAATGAACTTGCATCTTTTTGTCAACAACTTCTTGAAAAGTATGAGTTGCTTAAAAAGGATAATAAGAAAGTGAAAATTTGATTCCATATTAAAAGAAAAAGATTCCTTGCAAGATAAATTGGAATGTATTTCAAAAGAAAATGAATTTTTGAAAAAGGATAATATTTCCTTGACTTCTAAATTGAATGATCTTTGTGAAGGAAATACTTCTTTGAAAAATAAAATTGTTTTAGTGGAAAAGGAAAAGGAAATTGCTTTGGAAGAAAACAACTCCTTGAAAAGAAAAATTGTTTCAAAAGAAAAGAAAAATGTTTCTAAAAAGAAAAAGAATGTTGATTCTCATTTTCATCATGTTTTTCATGCAACCATTGATAAAAATGAGATTAAATTTTTAAAAAATAGAATAGATTGTTTGAGCTCAACTTTGAGCAATTGTGCATTCAATCATAATAGATTGGAAACATTGTTTCAAAAAAACAAGTTTCACATGTTCATGCACATCACTCACGGCACACATATGCACACTTTACACATTATAATCATAATCATTCCCATGTGCATGCTAAAGTATACAAATGTACACAATGCGGCCGCAAAGGCCATTTGGCAAAATTTTGTTATGATAAAGTAAATTTCTTAAATTTTGCTAATAAAAATGTTTGGGTTCCATTTGATGCTAACCCCCGTGGACCCAAAAGAAAATGGGTACCAAAATTCTCACTTTTTGTATTTGATGTAGGTGCAGGCTCTCACATGACGTGAGAGGTTGGTGCCTTGGTGGTGGATGCATGGGCTAGATGGACATACAAAATTGATGCACCGCTATCAAGGTAGTTTTAGTGGGAAGACTACCATGTTTTGGAGATTTGCATTATAGTTCTTATAGTTTGGTAACTATCTCTAAACTCCTATTTTATTTACATATTTACATACTTTTACATTGATGATTTTAGCATGTTCATGTTTTGTGTTTCTTGTGGTAAATACTTGTTTAGATGTAGTTTTTGTCAAAATTTGTGTATATACTCGTACAAGTAGTGAGCAACAATTGATTCTTATATGTTTGTACTTCATTGCTCATTTGTACTCACTACATGTACATGTATAACCTAGTTTTGATGATTCCCTCATTTATACTTATTTTTGTCTATCCTTGTGCATGTTTTTGCTTCATGTATATGTAATTTTGTTCAAAACTAATAAATATATATATGGATACCCTTGAGTCACTTGCCTTCATGCAAATACTATTATAGACTCTTTTTATATTTGGGATATGTATGTATATTGTTAGTTTTGATAAATTATACATATACCTTGAAGTTTGTTTTTAAATGAAAAATTTATGATTTTCATATATATTTAATAAAAAAAGGATATTCATGTTTGTTTTGAGCCTTATTGATTAATTTCATGAAAATGCTAGTTACATGATTCTTTGCACTCACACTTCACTTGTTTACTCATGACATTGTTTCATGAGAAATTTTGAGCTTTATAGATTTTAAGTGTCAACTCTTATGTTTTTAGCATGCCTCATGAGATACATATGTTTTAGTTTCATGTTTGAAGGATCTTTAACTAGTTTTTCAAAAATTACTTTAACTAGTTATTTATTCTTCATTTGGTAGAGTTTTCAAATTTTACAAAATATTTTTCAAACTCTTATTTTTGAAACCCCTACCAACCCTTTTAAAGGGCGGATGGATGGGCGACCATACCTTGTATGCTCAAATTACATATCTTTTATCATGTGCATAAAAAGGGTGGATATTTATGAGTTATACACTTGCTTCTCATAATATTTTCAATTAGTATTACAATTGATATTTTTGTGTATACTCATATTTAGTTTTCTATATATGTATACTTTAAATTTCAAATAATATTAACTTCTATTGGTATTTTCATTTTTCATGCATATATATGATTTGTTTGTACTTGATTTACAATATATTTACAATGTTCAAAGCACAAATTATGTTTATGCTAAGCTTGAATTAAATCTTGATTTCAATTAGTACCTCAATTGATATTTTAATAAGCTTATGCACTATTTTCAATTGGTATTTTTATTGATATCAAAATTTACAATATACTTCAATTGGTATCAATATGTTTTCATTTTTAATTGGGTTTAAATTTCAATTGGTATCAATGTGTTTTACCTATTTGGTATCAAAATTTACCATATATTTCAATTGATATTAAAATATAAAATATTTTCTTTCATTAATATTAAAATGTACAAATGTTTCAATTTCAATTGGTATCACAAAATTTCCTATTTCATATGGTATCAAAATCTTGTGATATCTCAAATTAATCTGTTGATTTAAGAAAAATTCAAAATTTGTATTTTTTATTTACAATTGGTATCTTAAAATTTTATTTATGTACAAAAGGTATCTCTAAATTTGTTTAAGTATTATAACAATTTGTGTTAAGAATATTTTGATATATATTGTCTATATGCAAGGGGAGCTTAACATCTCTTCTACATATAGATTCATGTTGAGTGTATCTTATATTGAGGAGGTTGACATCTCTTCTTTATGTGATACATGTGTGTAGGGGGAACTTAACATCTCCACTTATGTATTGTATATTATGTGTTATGTAAGTTAGGGCTTGTCATCCCTTCTTCATGTAATGCATGTATGCAGGGAAGCTAACTTAGCGTCTTCCTCTTCATGAATGTATATCGCATATATATTCTTATTGTTGATTTGTTTTTCACCCCTTTATTGATGATTGACAAAAAGGGGAGAAAGATTTTGAGTTTATATATGCATATTTGAGTTTTTGCATATATTGAGTTAATGCATCTTATGCATCTTATGTTTTCACAAAATGGGGAGAATGATTTTGAAAGTTTAAATAAAAAGGGGGAGAAGGTTTTTGGGAAAAGAACTTTTGATTTATGCATGTTTCTCTCACCTTGTTGATGCATATATATTTGTTTAGTTTCATGTACTTCATTGGATATCTTATTGTTATGCATGAGTTAAGGGGGAGCTTCTAAAAAGCTTAACTTTAATCCATGTATATATAACTCCATGAGTTTTGTCATCATCAAGAGGAGGAGATTGTCGGCCCAAAGGCCCATCACTCTAGTTTTGAAGATGATTAACTCATGTAGTTATAGAATTAATGATCTTGTGTTTAATTAGTCTCAGATATGTAATCAAGATCTTAGTAGGTGTTTAGCTTTAAAAAAGAATTTCAAGTCAAGTTTTGAAGCTAGCACATGTTGATTCAAGAGCTTGTGCATCAAGACCACATCAAGTACTCAAGAGGAGTCTAACTCATTGGATTGTTGGCCCAAAGGCCCATCACTCTAGTTTTGATGATGATCAACTCATGTAGTTATGTTACTAATGATCTTGTGTTTAATTAGTTTCAGATTTAGGATCAAGATCTTAGTAGGTGCATAGCTTCAACAAAAGATTTAAAGTCAAGTTTTGGAGCTAGCACGGTTTGATTCAAGAGCTTGTGCATCAAGACCACATCAAGTACTCAAGAGGAGTCTAGCTCTATGGATCGTGTTTGGACTAAGTCAAGAAGATGAGAAGACTTCAAGTGAAGACTTCAAGAAGATGAAGGCTTGTGTCTAGGTTTGTTTAAGATTTTGTTTTTAGTTAAAATGTAAAGGATAGAATAGTTGGTGGATTGCTCAAGTATATATTACACATACCCACTCTTGATTTAGTTTGTTTTAGAAAAGATTTTTCTCTTTGACAAAATATCATTTTGGTTTTTGGTATTCAAGTTTTATGTTCTAACCAAAACCATGTTTAAGAGCTTAATGGCAAAAACATAGATATTTCACCATGTTTGTGTAGTGGATCATTTTCATACACTCTATGCTTCAATAGAGTTTTAATATCTTATTTTTATATTTGGAGCAGTTTTGGAAAAATCAATTTTGGAAAAATACAGTTTTTCATTTGAGCCAATATTTCCAAGTTACAAAAATAGTCCAAATTATTTGTAACATGCCTTGATTTTGTGCAAGCATGTTTGTTTATTAAAGTATATTGGTAAAACTATTTTTGTAGATTTTTCTATATTTTATGGGATTTTATTTCAATCAAAAAGACCTAGTTTTAAATCCCTTAAGTTTTCTGTCTGGCTTCAGCCGGTCGACCGGACGGTCGACCGCAGGTTGAAGTCGGTCGACTGGACCGGTCGACCGACGTGCACAGCGTGCATGCCAGTATCTGGCTGGAGGGCCGATCGACCGACCCGGTTGACCGTCCAGAGAGGTCTGCTCTCTGGAAAGCCCCGGTCGACCGTCCAGTCTAATATACATTAAACCATGTAAATTTATTTTGAATCTATCTATTCTGAAAACCAAGATCGGTTAAACCAAAACCGAAAACCAATAAACATGAAAACTTAAACAAGTGTGTGTGTTGTGAACTTGAGCATATCACACAATCTAGTCTTTACAAATGGATCTAAAAACATAATCTAAATTATATACCGAAGTCTTCTTAACGAACTCCGTCTTCAAGCCGACTCGATCCAAACCGTGGTCCACCGAGCTTGACTCCAACGAGTGCTATATATGATCTTGATGCTCGGGCTCTTGAATTACCATGTGAGAAGCTCCAAAACACCTTTGTTGAAGCTAATCACCTACTAATATCTTGGTTAAGTATCTGAAACTAAACATCACAAGATTATTAGTAAACATAAGTACATAAGTTAATCATCATCAAAACTAGAGTGGAAAGCCACTGGGCCAAGAATCTCCCCCTTTTTGATGATGACAAAACTCATGGAGTTATATATGCATGGATTAAAGTTAAGCTTCAAAGAAGCTCCACCTTAACTCATGCATAGCAATAAATAATAAATATATGCAATGTGTACTAAACATGGATATGCATCATCATGCATAAAACAATGAAATGAACATACTCTTGATACTAAACATGAAATAAACATGCTCTTGATACCAAACTTTTAAAATAAATTCCTTTTTCTTTTTAAAATAAACATGTTCTTAAGCTCTTGATACCAATAAAAATTTCAATAAAAACTTAAGCTCTTGATACCAATCAATTCAATAAAAAAACTTAAGCTCTTGATACCAATCAAGGCCTCTTGATACCAATCAATAAAACAAAATTCTTAATACCAATTGGAAAGACAATCACTAAACAATAAACATGCAAATAAACTCATGCATATAACTCAAATACTTCTCCCCCTTTTTGTCAATCATCAACAAAGGGGTCAAAAAAAATCAATGAGGGGTAAACTCAAAACAAAACTTTCTTGATACCAATTGAAAGAAAAAAATATATCAAATTAGTGCATCATGATATCAATGAAACTAAACATACCAATTGAAAGTACATAATTGAAAGTACATAATGTGGTATATAAAACAAACATAAATTTAAATACCAATTGATACCAATTATAAGTAAATACCAATTAAATACCAATTGTAAGTAAATAAATCATATTAAACAATTTAACCAAAAATTTTGATATCAATAAAACATACAAATTTTAAGTAAACTTATAGATAATCTTGATACCAATTTGTAAAGATTAGTACCAATGAAAGTAATTTTTCATTAAAAGCATATGATACCAAAAATAATCAATATCATTTTTTTAATCATTTTTAACATAAAGTGTGGGAGTAGAATAACAAAACCAATTGAAAGGTGAAATATGATTTTTCTCCCCCTTTATGAAATATCAAAAAAAATGATGCATAAGCTTGTATAAGAAACCAATTGAACCATAATCAATTGAAATATAATAGTTATTAAAGAAATCAAGCATAGCATAACCAAAAATTTATGCTCAAAGATATAGAGATATAGTAAGCACAAATAAAACATATATATGAGTATACAAAAAGAATGTCAATAGTGATACCAGTTGAAAGGATCCAATGATACCAATTGAAACACAATAAGATTAAGTGTATAACTCATATTACTTTCCACCCATTTAATGCACATGTTTAAAAGGATTTTCAATATTAAGCATACAAGGCATGGTCGCCCAACCAACCGCCCTTAAAAGGAAAGGGTTTTCAAAAATAGGTTTGAAAATAGTTTAGCATAATTGAAAACTCTTTCAAAATGAAGAATACGAACTAGTTATAAGAAAATTTTGAAAACTAGTACGAAATCCTTCAAGCAAGGAATAAAACAAAATTATATTCCATAAAACATGAAAATCACATGATCACTAAACACTCAAAATCTATATTAGCACAAATTGTACTCATGAAAACAAAGTCATGAGAAAACACTAAATAAGGTGAGTGTACAAGTGTTATGTAAAGTACATTATCATAAAACTAGGCAATCAAGCTCAATAAGAAATTCCTTAAAAACATGAAAATCATCAAGACGTTTAATCTTCAAGGTATATGTATGTCATGTTCAAACTAAAGTATACATACATATCCAAACATAACAAGTCCACAAACGTATATGCATGAACGCAAGTGGCTCAAGAATGTATATGTATATCTAATAGTTTAGACAAAATGGACATATACATGAAGTTAAACATAAACACAAAAAACATGTAAAATAGGGAATACAAGTCAATGCATGAATCATCAAAACTAGGCTATACTAGTACATCTAATGGGTACAAATAAGCGTTCAAGCACAAACATGTTATAATCTATTTGTGGCTCACCAGTTGTACAAGTATATATCCAAGTTTTAATGAAAACAAACATCTAAACATGTAATTTAAACATGAAGCATAGAAGTCAAAAACAAAACTCATAAACATCCATATGATCAATATGTATATGCACATGCATTAGATCTAGGACATACACATTAGTTAAAAATAAAGTGAGAACACTAAATATAAATTCATATAAAACATGGGTGTCTCAAATAACTAAATATGTATATCAATAATTTAAATCTCATGGCATATAACATACTAATCATAAAATATCAAGACATGCTAGAAATCAACAATAAGATAAGCATGTAAACATAAATGGGAGTTAGAGATCGTTACCAACCAATAAGGGCAACTCTCCATGTCTCCAAAACAAGGTGGTCCTCCCACTAAACTCCCCTTGAAAGTGATGCATCCAAATAGTCCTCTTTAAGCTCAGGACGCATCCACCTCAAGGTACCATCTCTCTCACGTCATGCGAGAGCCCACACCTACATCAAATACAATAGGGGTGGTCTTTGGTACCCACACTCTTTTGGGTCCATGGGGGTTAGTTCCTTTCCTAACTCAAACAAACTTATTTGCTAAATTAGAATCATTTATACGATCATAACAAAATTTAGCAAGGTGGCCCTTACGTCCACAATATGTACATGTGTACACATGAGCATACATCGTGTTATGGGTGTGTCCGTGAGGAGCATGTGTATGCCGTGTATGGTGTGCATGCGAAGATGGAACTTGCTTCTTTCGAAACAATGATTCCAAACGTGTATGGTTCATGGCACAATAGCTCAAAGTGGAGCCCAAACAATCCATATTCTTCTTAAGTATAGATATATCATTTTCAATGTTAGAAGAAATGGAGCATGCAATAGGTGAGTTAGAATGTGAAGCTACACTAGCATGGCATACATGTGAATCAATATTATTTTTTAAAGAAACATTTTTCTTTAAAAAAACTTCTAAATCTTTTGAAATAGAATCAATTTTGTTTTTCAAAGAAATATTTCTTTTATTACAAAATTAAGTTTTGAAGTTATATTCTCATTTTTCTTCAAAACATCATTGCAATCATTTATATTTTTCAAAATATCATTTTCTTTTAGGGCAAGTTCGGGTTTAGATTTCAATGAATCCCTTTCATTAGAAATCTCCACTTTCTCTTGCAAAACCAAATCTAGTTTTGAACATAAATCCTTATTTTCCTTGTTAAGTTCAAAACTCTTCTTTTTCAAAAGATTATATTTTTCAACAATTTTTCACAAACAATGAATAGTTCTTCATTCAAGGCATTGGCATCAATATATTCATTACTAGAAGAACTAGCATCATCATCATCTAATTAAGATTCCGAATATACCTCAAGGGAGTCATTCCCTTAGACCATGTAGCATTGCTCGAATTCTCCACTAGATTCATCCTCCGTTTGGATTGACAATTGAAGCTTAGAGGAGGTCAACGTGTTCCACACTGCAAAGGCGGAATCACAGTTAGAAACAATCATAAGATATTCTTTGTTTAGCGTGCTTCTAAGTGCCTCAAGGGCTTGTGCATTGGCCTCTATATGCTTGCTATTATCAAGATAAGGTTTCTTGGTAGCGGCAAGGAAAACATGCAAGCCTAGGATTTTCAAGTACATGGACATCCTAAATTTCCACATGTCAATGTTGGAGACATCAAACATGGGAGGTGACAAGCAATCCATGTGTGTGTGTAAATAATATAAAAGTGTGCAAATGCAAATGATAGATTAGCTAACAAAGATCACACTCCTAAGTGGTTAAACCAAATATCAGGAGCGTAGGCTCTGATACCAATTGAAGGTACACCTAGAAGGGGGTGAATAGGTGTACGGCTAATCTAATGAACTAAATGCAGAAATTAAAACTAAATTGCAACAACACTTAATGCAACCAACGAGTGTAGCCGAATTCCGGTGAAGGGCTCTGGACTAACTCCTCTTGATTCCTCTGAATAAGAGTTGAGGCGCTATATGAAGCTCTCATGGTTAAGCACAAGTGAGGCACACACAAACAAGCCAAGTATATAATATGAATGAGCAATATGAAATGATGCAATGGCACAATATAAAGAGAGAGTTAGAGTTAATGGATCAAACGCAAACAACGAGATTTGTTTCGAGGTTTGAGCACCCAGCTCTACGTCCCCGCCTTCACCCAGAAGGATTTCCAATCCACTAACTTTTTCACACAGGGAACCTTCACTAAGGATTTGGGGCAACTACAACCGGAGTACACAACTCCTCTCTCAATCCGATACAATCTCTCACTAGAGGCAACACAAATACCACCTCACACAAGAGGGGTAGGCACTTAGCCAACAATCACAATCCACCTCTTCACTAAGAGGGATACACAACCAATCTCCACCTCTCACTAGAGGGAGCCAAACACAATCTCCACCTCTCACTAGAGGGAGCCAATCAGCACTCCACAATCAACTTCTATGTTGGCCCAGAGGCCTTCCACTCTAGTTTTGATGATGATTAACTCATGTAGTTATGTGTACTAATAATCTTGTGATTTTAGTTCCAGATCATTAATCAAGTTATTAGTAGGTGATTAGCTTCAACAAGATAGTTTGGAAGCTTTCACATGATGATTCAAGAGCCCGAGCGTCAAAGATCATATATAGCACTTGCTCGGTGGATCAAAGAGTTTTGGATCGAGTCGGCTTGGAGATTGCGCTCTACAAGAAGACATCGGTACCTAGTTTAGTTTTGTGTTTAGATCCAAATTGTAAAGATTAGAATAGTATGATATGCTCAAGTTCACAAAACACACACGTTTCATGTTTTGGTTTTCGGTTTTAGGTTTAACCGATCTTGGTTTTCATGAATAGATAGATCAAAACAAGTTTACATGGTTTAATGTATATTAGATTTGTTCTATATACATGCATGCTTCAACATCCTAGACAAACTTAGTTTTGACTTACTTGTTCATGTGTTTTATGTTTTGGTATTTTCAACAAAACATATTTTGGAATTCAAGTCAAAAACATGGATATATATATGTTTCATGTATATAGGATTATATCCATATACATCATGCCTAAATGTTGTTTAATATCATGTTTTTGTATTTGGATGAGTTTTGGACAAAACGTATTTTCTATTCAAAATCCAAGTTTTAGAAAATACAGTTTTTGGTTTTTGGCAAAATTTCTATAACACAAAAATAGTTCAATATGTTTGTGATTTGTGTTAATCTTTTTACACAAGTTTGTATTTCAATGAAAATGATAAAACTATTTTTGTGAAATTTTAGAGATTTTATGAGAATTTTTTTTAAGACATTAAAAATCAGTTTTTCCCTGAACTGTAGCTGCCAGGCTAGGCCGGTCGACCGTAGCGGTCGACCGACATGCACGGATACGTGCACGCTGGCTGCCCCTTAAGCCGGTCGACCGCACGGTCGACCGACTGAGAGTAGGTTGCTCTCTGTTTGTTCCGGTCGACCGAGCGGTCGACCGCCCAGGGAGCCGTTGCTCTCTGGTTCTGGGGACGGTCGACCGGACGGTCGACCGGTTGCTGTCAACGGTCAAAATGTGACCGTTGGACGGTCGACCGACCGGTCGACCGGTAGTTCATTTTTGGCAGGATCTGCTGCCAACAGCTAGTTTTCCAATGGCCTATAAATACCCCATTGGAAAGAGTTTTTCTCTATGATTTTTTGTGCGAATTTTTCCTGACTCTCTAGTGTTTTCACAGCAATCAAAAGAAGTTTTTAGGCTTTAAATTGAACAATCTATTTGGTGTTTTTGCTAGGGTTTGGAAAATCAAGAAAGGGTTTTTGGGAAAAGATTTTGATTCAACTTCTTCATCTTGGTTTCTAATTTTTCCCAAAGATTTTCTTTGAGTCTTTGATTTCCATTCCTTTGGTTTTCTCCACACTTGAGCTATATCTACTATCTTATTCTATAGGATCTTTTGTGTGGGAAAGAAATTATTTGTGGTTGTTGTTTAGACCACCAAGTTGAAAACCCTATCTTTGCTTGGCTTTGTGCCTTTCCCTCATTGTGTTGAGGAGGTTGTGCATTTGGGTTGTATCTCTCAAGTGGTGAGGTGATCCTTGTGTTGCTTTGTGCTAATCCCTCAAGTTGTGAGGTGATTGTTTGTTGGCTTGGAGTTGTGCCTCAAGGAGGAGGTTGTGTTTGTAAGGAGAGGAGTTGTGTACTCCTTGTAATTGTTATTACCCCAAATCCTCAGTGGAGGTTTCCCTTTGTGGGAGTCCTTTGTGGACAAGCTAGTGGACTTAAAATCCTTCTGGGTGAAGGCGGGGATATAGAGTTGGGTGCTCGAACCTCGAAACATATCTTGTTGTTTGCGCTTGATCCCTTGGCTCTCTCTCTCTCTCTTTACTTTGTGCCTTGCATCTATTCATATTGTTTATTCATAATTATTTGCTTGGCTTGTTTTAGTGTGCATCTCTTGCCAATTAATTAGTTTTTAAATTCCGCATCAAGTTCATTAGATTAGCATAATCACCTATTCACCCCCCCAGGTGATTTTCACTCTACACAAGAGGGATATCACAAATAAGGAGGGTTACAACTGGTGGTCTATCTCAACCACAAACAACTTCTTCCACAAATAAAGATCCTAATAGATAGGATAGAATGATATAGCTCAAGTGTGAAAAATAAAGTGTTTTGATCAAAGAAAATCACTTGGGAAAACACCAAATAGATATAGAATTTTTATACCAAAAACCAATTCCCAAAAGACTATTTTCTTTGAAATAAAAACACTTTAAAACAAAATAGAGAATAGGAATTTTGAACTCAAAACTTTTTGCTTAAAACACTAGAAAAGATCTGAAATTTTTCACTCTAAAAATCTTAGAGAAAACCTCTCTCAAATGGGGTTTTATAACCCCAAAGGGAATCTGCCCGTTGGTAGCTGACAAGGCCAGAATTGGCCTTCTGGTCGACCGGCCAACGGTCAAATTTTTGACCGTTGAGCCATCCGGTCAACCGCCCAGTCGACCGGGCCCTGAACCAGAGAGCAACGGCTCTCTGGCCGGTCGGCCGCCCGGTCGACCGGGGCAACCCGAGAGTGGGTTGCCTTCAGTCGGTCGGCCAACTGATACGACCAAGTGCACATCCTTGTGCACGTCTGGTCGACCGCTCCGGTCGACCGGCTCCTGGTTCGGTCGACCGAACGGTCAACCGCCAGAGCCTGGCAGAATAATTTTGGGACTAAAAAAGTTAGTTTTTATTATGCTATTAAATCCCATAAAACCTCTAAAAATTCACAAAAATAAGTTCAGTATAATACATTGATATACAAACTTGTACGAAAATTTTCAACACAAATTTCAAACTTTTTGAACCATTTTTGTGACTTACAAATTTGCCGAAAACCAAAAACTGTATTTTCTAAAACTTAAATTTTTGAATTGAAAATTCGTTTTGTCGAAAACTCATCCAAACAGAAAAACATAATATTGAAATAACTTTTAGGCATGTAGTATATGGATATAAACCAATATACATGAAATAGATATATATCAATGTTTTTGATATTAAATTCGAAAATATGTTTTGTTAAAAATACAAAACTCCAAACACATGAATAGGCATATCAAAATAAGTTTGTCTAAGATATGAAGCATACATGTATATAGAACAAATCTAATATACATTAAACCATGTAAACTTATTTTGAATCTATCTATTCATGAAAATCAAGATCGGTTAAACCAAAACCGAAAACCAATAAATATGAAAACTTAAACAAGTGTGTGTTTGTGAACTTGAGCATATCACACTATCTAGTCTTTATAAATGGATCTAAAAACATAATCTAAACTATGTACCGAAGTCTTCTTGATGAACTCCGTCTTCAAGCCGACTCGATCCAAACCGTGATCCACTGAGCTTGACTCCAACGAGTGCTATATATGATATTGATGCTCGGGCTCTTGAATCACCATGTGAGAAGCTTCAAAACACCTTTGTTGAAGCTAATCACCTACTAATATCTTGGTTAAGTATCTGAAACTAAACATCACAAGATTATTAGTAACATAACTACATGAGTTAATCATCATCAAAACTAGAGTGGAAGGCCATTGGGCCAACAACGGCTAGTTTTTATTAGCCTATAATTGGGGCTCCCTTGAGCTGTTTAAGACAAGATTTCAAGAGAGTTTTTGGGCTAGTTTTTTCTACCTGTATCAGTGGTTTTATCCGCATATTTTAGAGCCATTATTTTCAAATCAAAAGGAGAGTTTATCAAGAGTTTTCAAAAGTGATTTCTTTGAGTTTTCACCACAAATAAGTCTTTATTTTTCTCACACACACTTGAGCTATCCATTGCCATATCTATCCTAATAGGAGTTGTTGTGAGAGTGATTTTAGGTGATCAAAGTGGTTAGATCACCAAAATGTTCATTCTTGTATTTGAGGAGGCGGACTTGCGGGTTCGTGGTGTTTCGAGTTCTAGTGAGAGCTTGGTGTAGAGGTGCGGCCTCGGCAAGCTTGCGTGCTTGCGTGTGTAGTTCTTGCAGGAACAAGAGAGGGACTAGAAAGTCCAAAGGAGTTCTAGTGTGAACTCAGTTGTAGGTGTTGAGGCACCGAGTGATCCAATGGGATTGGTTTATAGTAAAAATCCTTCATAGTGTTGAAGGCGGGGACGTAGAGCAAGGGTGCTCGAACCTCGAAACAAATCTCCCGTGTTTGTGATTGCTCTCTCTATCTCTCACTTGTGTTTATATCTTACTTGCTTATATTACTTATATCTTTACTTGCTTGATATACTTGTGCCATATTGTTATATGCTTGAGGATTATTTGCTCACACTTGTATTCAACAAGAGAGCCAAAGCGGCACCTCAACTCTTATCTAGAGGAACTTGTGGAGATAGTCCAGAACTCTTCACGGGAAATTCGGCTACATTCTTAGGTTATACTTGGTGTGTTGTGCATAATAGTTTTTAATTTGCATAAATAGTTTTAATTTTGCATTAATTCACCATTAGATTAGTTAGTCACCTATTCACCCCCCTCTAGGTGATTACAGAGAAATCCCTTGAAGAATGATGTGATGATGGTTTTAAAAACTAAAGATGTATAAGCATAAAAGAAAATAAGAAAAGCAAAGAAACTATGAGAAAACAAAAATTTAAAGAGTACTAATCTTGTGCGAAGATCAATTAAAGAAAATGATGAAGAAATAACCTAAGAATTTGAGATGAACTTGTTCCTTATCGTCGCCTTGTGTCTCCCTCCTCTAAATGATGCTGAAAACAAAAGAAGCTAATAAAAGAAAAGAGAAAAGAATATGCATAAGATTAATGATGACTTCATGGAATCAAATATGCACTTTAAAAGAAAAGAATAGAATAAAAAAATAAAGATAAAATTAAAGAAAGACTTAGACTGAACGCTGCAAGATTGTGAAGAAGAATTCTGAAATTTTATTCAATAAGCACTGATAGGTAGTAAAAAGTGCATATTTATCACTACATTTACTATCATATTTTCATATTTATTCCAATAATTATGCACTATTACTAATGTTTTATTATTTAATGTGTGCAGACCTTGAGTAATTATTTAAATAAAGAATAAAGCCTAAATGAAGCCCAGAAGCCCAAAAATGTGCAAGCCCAATGCAAAGTTGCAATTACCAAGTGCAAAAGTTACAATTATTAAAAGAAGAGGAAAAGGATAAGATGAGATGGACTTCTACTCAACCCTAATTGCTTGCAGGACAAGGCTAAAGATAAAAGGAGAAGATGCAAAGATAAAAATTCAAAAAATTCGGATTCAGACTGTACACGTTTTAGTATTCAGATCATAACTTTTGCTACAGATATGCAAATCCGATGATTCAAGATGCTCCAGAAAGAAGATTTGAAGGACTACAACTCTTATGTTGATCAAACCTTCGAATTCAGTAAGCCATTTTTGTGATCAACATGATAACAAGTTGCAGGACAGATTTGAACTTCTATGGATAAGTCAAAACAAGTTTGGAGATAAAAGAAGAATTCAAATTCAGAGATATTTTGCACCTCTTATCTTCATACGCTTCTTATCCTCTGGTTTTCTCCTATAAATACCCCTGCATAGCAACAGAGGAAGGGCAGATCTCATACAGTCCAGCGAAGTACAGGGTCAAATCTAGGGTTTTTAGGCTAGGTTGTAACTTAGTTTTTTATTTTCTTTTGTAATCTTTATTTTCTTTTAAGAGGGAGAGCCTATGTTGAGAGTGACACCGATGTACCCTCTTCCTTTCTTCCATTGTTTCAAGCAATAAAGGTAATATTTTTCTTATGTTCATTGTTTTACTTTCCTTTTCGTTTTCTTTTCCTTTTCTATTTTATCTCTGTTGGTTTTTGATGAGCATGTTAGTGATTTCCGAAGCACAAGTATAACAAATCTTTGTGAGTGCCAACGATACTTCATGGAGATGTTCTCCTCCTCAAGGTCCGTATCACTTCATTCTTGCCCAGCTTGATGATATAATGCGAATAGGGGACTGAGCTCGATCCTATGATTTATGCGTTGAACGCCTCCGAAGCAAGGTAGAACATGTAAGGTTTTCACGTATTTCATCAACCAAACTAAGGTAAGTGTTCCTTTCTTTTCTTTTATTTCTGTAGATTAAGTCACCAACACCTCATCTACCAACTCTTTCTTTCCCGACTCATTGTAAATATCGCTTCTATTTCTCCATCTTCTTAACCTACCGCTTTCTTCCTAACCTAACTTTAACCACTATTTTCTTATTTTCCTTTTAATAACTAAAAGAAGAAATTTTTAGAGAACTTACTTAATAAGCTTCCATCGCTATTCCCTCCCTGAGGATCACGACCCGCATAGCCATTGCTACAGCGGATTAGAATTGAGCACCTTGCACATCTTGTTCTAAATATAAAATTTTATTTTTGTGTGCAGGGAAAATCTCAATCAAGCACCAATTACAAAGCCCTTGATCCTCTCAAATCACGCATTACAAACTCAAAACTCTTTCTTTTTCTAGATTTTCAGCTCTCTCGTGTAACCCTCTCTCTGTGAACACATGTATTTTTAGGACATTATAGATAAGGGGAGCATAGAAAGATAGGGGGACAAAATGTTCCCCTAATTCAACACAAATCGCGGCTTTGGCCACATTTTCGCGGCTGGATCCTGACCATAAGGCCAGGATCTGAGGGCTGTCATTCCTCTGCCTTTCCTCTATCCCTCTATCCTTCTGAATTTTGAATTCATGCTCCGTGTTTAACGATATACTCTTTTATCCTCAGCGAAGCCGATAGGATCTTCACAAATTTGTTTTTCCTTTGAATTTTTATAGTTTAATCTTATCTGATAGATCCAATCTTTAGATAAGATAGTTTCTAGATCCTCTTAATTTGAGTTGATCCTCATTAGATTTGGACTTTTGGATTTATTTGGATAGGGTTCATGCTTATCTTCTCTTTATAATACCCTACAAGGATTAGGACATTAAGACAAGTGAGTTTGTAATGATTTATTACAGAAAATATGTAGGAATGTAGTAATGTTTATGCAATATAAGTGTCCAAACAATTGCCTTCGAAAATTATTGTCATAGTTGGCTTGTTCGTTTTCAGCATACAAAAAAAATGTTGTCAACTTGACAATCTCCACTAGAATGTGCTTCTCCACAAAAATCACAAACTTGAGGTTAAGTTTGAATAGCACTTAGATTGAGGGCTCCCCCACTTGCTTTGTTAATAACGCGAGCTTGGCATGGAGTGTCGTGATATCATCTAGTCTGTACATGCCCGCAACCTTTTTCAGGGTCATTTTTTCATCTTGCCATTGAAAGTCATTTGAAGTCATCTCCTCTACTAGCTCATATGCTTCATCTCGCTCTTTTACCATTAAAGCTCCAACGGTCGCCGCATCAACCACATCTTTGTGCTGCAATCTGTTGTAGAAGAATTGAATCTCCCATCAAGCAGGGAGTCCATGATGTGGACATTTCCTAATCAAGTCCTTGTACATTTACCATGCTTTATATATAGATTCATTATCAAACTGAGCAAAGGATGTGATATTACCTCGTAGTTCCACCAAATTTGAAGGGGGAAAGTATTTGAGAGAAACTTATTCTCTATCTCCTCCCACATAGCAATTGAATCCTTTGTGTAATGCCCCGCGCCTAGCGGCACAAGGGCGCTATTGTGACGTACATACGTAGGACGAAAATACCCTCACATATGTACACTAAGCATTAGTACAGATAAGAATCAGAGTACGAAAGTACGTGGTAATATACATTCTAACAAAAACAGAGTACGAATATACAGTTATCACAGCGTGTGATCCAATATTATAAGAATATTACATCACAAAAGGTGCAAAATTAGATTACAAGGTATGAACAATATAAAAGATGCTCGCAAGTTGGTCAAGAGAATTTCTCCACAAGCAAAGTCTGATCCTCCACAAAAGGGTCCACTACATTCTACTCTGTAAAATGGACATGCAGGTTCAGGGTTGTCAGAAAGTAACCTAATGCGTGAAATCACCTAGAGGGGGGTGAATAGGTGATAATGCTAATCTAGAAACTAAATGCGGAATTACAAAACTAATTGCAACAACACTTAGTATAACCAATGAGTGTAGCCGAATTCCCCGTGAAGGGCTCTGGACTAACTCCTCTTGATTCCTCTGAATAAGAGTTGAGGTGCTATATGAAGCTCTCATGGTTAAGTACAAGTGAGGCACACACAAACAAACCAAGCATATAAAGATGATAAGCCATATGAAATAATGCAAGGCACAACACAAGCAAATATGATATAAATGATATGAATGATGCACAACACAAATAAAGAGAGAGGGTTAAGAGACAATGGATCAAACGCAAACCAAAGATATGTTCCGAGGTTCGAGCCCCTAGCTCTACGTCCCCGCCTTCACCTAGAAGGATTTCTAATCCACTAACTTGTCCACCGTGGACTCCCACCGAGGGAACCTCCACCGAGGAGGATTTGTACAACAACCGGGAGTACCGAACTCCTCTCTCAACTAATAACCTCCACCGAGGCAATACAAACACAATCTACCTCTACCGAAGAGGGATCCAAACCAACACCAACTCCACCTCACCAAGAGGGAGTAAACAACAACCTCAACCTCTACCAAAGAGGGAGCACCCCACAATCCAAATCAACCTCTACCAAAGAGGGATACAACAAATGAAGGGGTTTACAACTTGGAGGTTTCCACAACCTCAAACAATTTTCCCACAAATAAATGATCCTATTAGAATAGGATAGAGGATAGCTCAAGTGTGGAAAACAAGAGTTTGGAAAATAAAAACTCAAAGAAAATACTTGAGAAAACTCTTGGTAAAAGATAGAAATGAAGAACAAAACAAATCTACCAAATTTCTATTTTCTTTGATTTTTTCAAAACCTAAAACAATATAAAGATAGATCTTTTGAAGCTTTAAACACTTTTGAAAACTTGTTTTAAACCCAAGAAAAGAGAGAAATTTTAGCTCTTAAAATCTTAGCCAAAATCCCAAAGGAATGGGGTTTATATAGGCCCAAACAGAAAATAGCCGTAGGCTATTTTACAGCCAGATACGGCTGGCGGTCGACCGCCAACGGTCATAATTATGACCGTTGGAGACCTGCAGTCGACCGCCCGGTCGACCGTAGAAAAACAGAGAGCAGAGCTCTCTGGTCCGGTCGACTGCCCGGTCGACCGGCCCATATGCCTGCCAACGTGCACAAGCTTGTGCACGTCGGTCCACCGCCCGGTCGACCGACTCTGGGGTCTGGTCGACCGGCCCGGTCGACCGCAAGAGCCTAGCAGGCTGGGTTCTGGGTCAGAAAATTGGGTTTAAATAATTCTAATAAATCCCATAAAACTTCTAAAAATCCACAAAAATAGTTTTATTATTTTATATTGAAATATAAACTTGTGATAAAATTTTCAACACAATTATCAAACATTTTGAACCATTTTTGTGTCTTACAAATTTTGTCAAAACCAAAACCTGTATTTTTTCAAACTTGGATTTTTCAAATAAACTTTGTCCAAAACATATCCAACTACAAAAATATGATACTTAAATAATATAAAGCATGTTGCATATGGACATAGGTCCAATATACATGAAACATATACATATCATTGTTTTTGACTTTAATTTCAAAAATATGTTTTGTTAAAAACACAAAACACCAAACCTCATGAATAGGCATATCAAAATAAGTTTGTCTAGGAAATGAAAGCATGCATGTATATAGAACATATCTAATATACATAAAACCATGTAAACTTGTTTTGATCTAACTATTCATGAAAACCAAAATCTGTTAAACCAAAACGTGTGTGTATTGTGAACTTGAGTATATCAACTATCTAATCTTTACACATGGATCTAAAACACACTAAATACTAGGATACCTAAGTCTTCTTGAGGAACACCGTCTTCAAGGCGACTCGATCCAAACCATGATCCACGAGCTAGACTCCAACGAGTGCTATGTATGATCTTGATGCTCGGGCTCTGGAATCACCATGTGAAAGCTCCGAAGCTCCTTTGTTGAAGCAATCACCAACTAATATCTTGATTAATAATCTGAAACTAAAATCACAAGATTATTAGTAAACATAACTACATGAGTTAATCTTCATCAAAACTAGAGTGGAAGGCCTTTGGGCCAACAATCTCCCCCTTTTTGATGATGACAAAACTCATGGAGTTATATATGCATGGATTAAAGTTAAGCTTCAAAGAAGCTCCCCCTTAACTCATGCAACACAATAAAGCATATAGATATAGCAATAAAGCACATAACATGAATGCAAGTACATGCATAAACAAAAAGACCTTCAAAACATGCTCTTGATATCAATTAAATAAAACAAATAAATTGTCAAAACATGCTCTGATCCCAATTGAAATTGAAAATAAATTGTCAAGGCATGCTCTTGATACCAATTAATCGATACAAACAATGCTATCAATTTCTAATAAACAAAACATGCATATAAAAACTAAATACTTCTCCCCAAACAAAACATGCATACAAAACATGCATATATATGCCAAATACTTCTCCCCTTTTTTGTCAATCATCAATAAAGGGTCAAAGTAAAAAAAAACAATCAATAAATTTTTCTCCCCCCTTTTTGTTCGAACCAAAGAATCAACAAAGGGGTTAAAAATAATAAATGCAATGTTCTCCCCCGTTTTTGTCTAAAAACAAAAATGATGTAAATAAGGGGTGACAATCAATTAAGATACCAAAAAAATATGTCAAAGTAGTGCAACTTGATACCAATTGAAAGAAAACATAAAATTATTGATACCAATTTTAAGAAGCAAAAGCATCTTGATACCAATTAAAAACATTCAAATAAACATCTTGATATCAATAAAGAGTATTATTCTTTTTAAGCATATGATACCAATTGAAATTATAATATTCTACAATTTTTTAATTCATTTTCTATCATAAAGTAAGGGAGTGAAAATCTAGGGTAAACAAAATACCAATTGAAAGATAAAATATAAGTTTTCTCCCCCTTTATGAAATACCAATTGAAATTATGCAAAAGCTTGTATTAGCATACCAATTGAAAAACTAATCAATTGAAATATGATATTCATTAAAAATTCAAGCTTTAGCATAAACATATATATGTATGAAAATTATATACCAATTGAAATTGATACTATAGGAAGTGTAAGCATACATACATAAAAATATATGAGTATACAAAATGTCAATATTGATACCAATTGAAAAGATCCAATGATAACCAATTGAAATAACAATAATATCAAATGTATATCTCATATCTTACGAAGAATCCCGCAACTAGTTAAATGAAAAACTTTTAAACTAGTACGAAATCCTTCAAGCAAGGAATAAAATAAAAATATTTTTATGAAATACATGTAAATCACATGGCACTAAACACTCGAAGTCAATGAAGCACATAATATACTCATGAAAACACAATCATGAAAAACATTTAAAGAGGTGAGTGTACAAGTGTTAGGTGAAACACATAATCACGAAAATTGGCAATAAAGCTCGATATTCTTTAAAACATGAAAACATGAAAAATCAAATTTTCATTAGAAACAATTTATACTTCAAGTCATATGTATGTTGTGACAAAACAAGAAGTATACATACATATCCCTAAACACAATTGAGTCCATAATAAAGATTAGCATGAAAAGCAAATGACTCAAGGGGTATACATGTGTATCTTAAGGTTTGCAAAATAGACATATACATGAAGTGAAACATAAACACATAAAAAATAGATAAAATATGAATACAAGTCAAATGCATGAATCATCAAAACTAAACTATACTAGTCCATCTAATGGTTACAAATAAGCGTTCAAGTACAAACATATAAAGATCTATTTGTGGCCCACTCTATGTACAAGTATAGATCCTAGTCTTAATGAAAACTAACATTTAAACATATATTCAAAAATGAAGCATAAAACAAGACATAAATCGTCATGATAAGCATATAAACGATCATTATGTAAATTCACATGTTATTAGAACTATGATAAACATGATAGCTAAACATATGCGAGAACACAAAATAATGGTCCATATTAAACATGAGTGTCTCAAAGGCTATACATGCATGTCAATGATCTAATAATCATGGCATTTTCATAATAATCTATAAACATAAAACATGCTATAAATAATGAACATGAAAAGCATGCAAATATAAAAGGGAGTTAGAGATCGATACCAAAACCAATGAAGGCATCTCTCTAGTTCTCCAAACCAAGGTGGTCTTCCCACCAAACATCCCTTGAAAGTGATGCATCCAAATAATACTCTTTAGGCTCTGAACGCATCCATTTCAAGGCACCAATACTCTCACGTCATACGAGATCCCACACCTACATCAAATACAATAGGAGTGGTCTTTGGTACCCACACTCTTTTGGGTCCATGGGAGTTAGTACCTTTCTAACCCAAACAAAATTAGTTGCTAAATTAACATCATGTATACGATCATATCAAAATTTAGCAAGGTCGCCCTTTCGTCTACAATGTGTACATGTGTACACATGAGCATACAAAGTGTGATGGTGTGTACGTGAGGAGCATGTGTATGCCGTGGAGGGTGTGCATGCAAAGATGGAACTTGTTTCTTTCGAACCAAGGATTCCAAGCATGTATGATTCAAAGCATATTGGCTCAAAGTGGAGCCCAAACAATCAACACTTTTCTTCAAAACATTTATATCATTTTCAATACTAGAAGATAAAATGAGCATGCAATAGAGTGCTTGGTGAAGCTACACTAGCATGACAAACATGTGAGTCTATATCAATTTTTAAAGATTCATTTTTCTTTAAAACTAAATCTAATTCTTTTGTGATGAAATCAATTTCATTTTTCAAAGAATGATTATCTTTTACAATAAAATCTAATTTTGAAGATAAAACTTCATTGTTTTTCAAAACATCATCACAATCATTTTTACTTTTCAAAATTCATTTTCCTTTAGGGCAAGGTCTAGTTGAGATTTAAGTGAGTCACGTTCACTAGTAATCTCTTCCTTCTCTTGCAAAATCAATTCAAAAACTTGAACACAAATCCTTATATTCTTCTTTAGTTCAAATTTTTTCTTTTTCAAAAGGTCATGTTTTTCCAAAAAATTTTCAAGCTTTGTAGCAAGTTCTACATTTAAGGTTTGTACTTCTAAACACCCATAGTAATAGGAACTAGAGCTATCATCTAGTTGAGATTCCGATTGTACCTCAAGGGAGTCATTCCCTTGGACCATGAGGCAATGCTCGTCGGACTTGTCTCTCCTAGATCTCCTCATCTTATCGATAATCTTTGGTAGCTCGGGAGAAGTCAAAATGCTCCAAACTGCAAAAGCCGAATCATAGTGAGCAAACACATATAAAAGATCTTTATCAAGAGATGCTCTAAGTGTCTTAAGGGCTAGTGCATTGGCCTTTCTATGCTTGCTATCATTGGGGTAGGATTCTTTAGTGGTGGCATGATAAACTTATGTCCTAGGGTTTTCAAATGACAACTCATCTTGGCCTTCTAAATATCAAGTCTAGAAATATCAAACATAGGAGGGCTATCCATGAGTGCAAACTATATGTGTGCAAATGCAAATGAAGATTAGCAAACTAAGATCTCACTCCTAGGTTGTTAAACCAAGTATCAGGAGCGTAGGCTCTGATACCAATTGAAATCACCTAGAGGGGTGAATAGGTGATAATGCTAATCTAGAAACTAAATGCGGAATTACAAAACTAATTGCAACAACACTTAGTACAACAGCCGAATTTTTCCGTGAAGGGCTCTGGACTAACTCCTCTTGATTCCTCTGAATAAGAGTTGAGGTGCTATATGAAGCTCTCGTGGTTAAGTACAAGTGAGGCACACACAAACAAACCAAGCACATAAAGATGATAAGCAATATGAAATAATGCAAGGCACAACACAAGCAAATATGATATGAATGATATGAATGATGCACAACACAAATAAAGAGAGAGGGTTAAGAGACAATGGATCAAACGCAAATACAAAGATATGTTCCGAGGTTCGAGCCCCTAGCTCTACGTCCCCGCGCCTTCACCGAGAAGGATTTCTAATCCACTAACTTGTCCACCGAGGACTCCCACTGAGGGAACCTCCACCGAGGAGGATTTGTACAACAACCGGAGTACTGAACTCCTCTCTCAACCACAACCTCCACCGAGGCAATACAAACACAATCCACCTCTACCGAAGAGGGATCCAAACCAACACCAACTCCACCTCACCAAGAGGGAGTAAACAACAACCTCAACCTCTACCAAAGAGGGAGCCCCCCACAATCCAAATCAACCTCTACCAAAGAGGGATACAACAAATGAAGGGGTTTACAACTTGGAGGTTTCCACAATCTCAAACAATTTTCCCACAAATAAATGATCCTATTAGAATAGGATAGAGGATAGCTCAAGTGTGGAAAAATAAGAGTTTGAAAAACAAAAACTCAAAGAAAATACTTGGAAAACTCTTGGTAAAAGATAGAAATGAAGAACAAAACAAATCTCCCAAATTTCTATTTCTTTGATTTTCCAAACCCTAAAACAATATAAAGATATAACTTTTGAAGCTTTAAACACTTTTGAAAACTTGTTTTAAACACCAAAAAAAAGAGAGAAAATTTTAGCTCTTAAAATCTTAGCCAAAATCCCAAAGGAATGGGGTTTATATAGGCCCAAACAGAAAACTAGCCGTTGGCTATTTTTACACCAGATACGACTGGCGGTCGACCGCCCGGTCGACCGCCAACGGTCATAATTATGACCGTTGGAGACCTGCGGTCGACCGCCGAGTCGACCGTAGAAAAACAGAGAGCAGAGCTCTCTGGTCCGGTCGACCGCCCCGGTCGACCGGCCCATGTGCCTGCCAACGTGCACAGGCTTGTGCACGTCGGTCGACCGCCCGGTCGACTGACTCTGGGGTCCGGTCGACCGGCCCGTTCGACCGCCAGAGCCTGGGAGGCTGGGTTCTGGGTCAGAAAACTGGGTTTAAAATAATTCTAATAAATCCATAAAACTTCTAAAAATCCACAAAAATAGTTTTATTTTTTATATTGAAGTATAAACTTGTGATAAAAATTTAACACAATTATCAACATTTTGAACCATTTTTGTGTCTTACAAATTTTGTCAAAAATCAAAACCTGTATTTTTCCAAACTTGGATTTTTCAAATAAACTTTGTCCAAAACATATCCAAGTACAAAAAACATGATACTTAAACATTATAAAGCATGTTGCATATGGACATAGTCCAATATACATGAAACATATACATTTCATTGTTTTTGACTTTAATTTCAAAAATATGTTTTGTTAAAAACACAAAAAACACCAACCTCATGAATAGGCATATCAAATAAGTTTGTCTAGGAAATGAAAGCATGCATGTATATAGAACATATCTAATATACATAAACCATGTAAACTTGTTTTGATCTAACTATTCATGAAAACCAAAATCGGTTAAACCAAAACGTGTGTGTATTGTGAACTTGAGCATATCAACTATCTAATCTTTACACATGGATCTAAAATACACTAAACACTAGGATACCTAAGTCTTCTTGAGGAACACCATCTTCAAGGCGACTCGATCTAAACCGTAATCAACGAGCTAGACTCCAACGAGTGCTATGTATGATCTTGATGCTCGGGCTCTGGAATCACCATGTGAAAGCTCCGAAACTCCTTTGTTGAAGCAATCACCAACTAATATCTTGATTAATGATCTAAAACTAAAATCACAAGATTATTAGTAAACATAACTACATGAGTTAATCATCATCAAAACTAGAGTGGAAGGCTTTGGGCCAACAATGAGTACGTAAATGAAGCCAAGTGGCATACACATGTAATCACACGTGTACAAGATCAGTGGTGTAGGTTCAGGCATACACGTAGAAGCAAGAAACAGAAAATCAAGAACTTTAATATAGTAGCACAAACATAGTATCACGTAAGTGGTGAGCAATATACTTTATTTATATAATAATAATAATCAATATCATCTATTATTTTAATCATTCACTTTTAGCGTCCCATACCATTGACAGTCCATACTGGAGCCCGTACTCTGACAAACTCATCCGAACATGACATACTGTAACACTCTGGTTACTAAACTCTGGATTAATATATTAATATTGGGTTAATGAGATTCTTTTAGAAATTCTTATGGTTATTAAATAATATTGAGTAGAACTTATAATTGGTTTGTTTTAGAATGTTTATACGAGAGAAATACTCTCGTGTATGTGTTCAAATTGATCGATCTTGAGTTAAAATCTATAAGATGGAACATGAGTTGATAAGTAGGCGATGTCAAGTCAAATAGTATTATATATTACATGGGATGTTTGTAATTGATAAGTAGGCTGATGTTAGCCAAAATTGAGTATTATATTAGGGCAGACTCCCTTTGCTAAAATTTCAGAGATTATCTGAATAATTAAGTGTAAAAGTTATGATTATAGCCATTGAAGTGATTAAATATTGGGACCCTTACACATACGGGTACCATTATCCGAACGAGGGAGTGACCAAATAACACACGGTCCATATATTATCATTGCTAGGTTACAAAATGCATCATGTGTTGGTCTGAATGAATAGTGTACTGAGAATGTGATGTCGTACTCCAAGGAACCCCACGGGCCTAGAGGTACCCCCACCATGTGTATGGCGTGGCACTTAGCCCCGTGTGGCACTTTGTTCCACACCTTATGTGTAGCGGGTAACATGAATAATGAGTCTTATCAATAACAGTGTTTATAACAGGTGCACTGAGGACATGATGTGGGACCCCAGAGGTGCCCCCACGGACCCCAGAGGTACTCCTACCATGTGTGTGGCGTGCATTTAGCTCCGTGTGGCACTTGGTCTCCACACATCATTTCACCATGTCCAGATAACATGAGTGTTATGTTAATGTCAGTGATATATGAACAGTCATATCATACATTCGGGTGTATCCGTGTAGCGATGACATAAGTACATGAAATAACATGTAACATGAAATCAGTATTGAGCCAATAATAGAAATCAGATTATTATATTATTGTTATCAAGACTCATCCAACTCGTATGTTTTAGTATGTGTCCCGACGTCCCTACACGCATACATCCACTCATGAGTAAGATGAGTTTGGTTATTGGAACTGACAGGGTGATCAACGAATACAGTGGTCCCGTATATAGCGGGGACAACGACCCAGATGTTCTGGTACTAGTCGTAACCTGTCGCTAGACAAAATGGATCTTATTTGTATGCCCAGAACTTATGAATAGAATTTGGAGCTGGAGTGCCCGTACTCTCCACCGGAACACCTGGAGGCCCTCGGGTAAAATCGAAGTTTTAGTTGCATAACATTTTGCCATTATAAACACGAACACATATTGATATCCATCAATTTTCACTATCCCAGTGTAAATCATCCAATTATTACCAATTTATGTCCATGATGATCGTTTACGGGGATTTTTGAAACTTTTGAAACTTTGGGTTTTTTTGTGACACTCGGCATAAACTTCATGGTATTTTTGTGAAATTTATCCTTTTTATTCGCTTATAAACCCTCTCTTTTCCCGCCATTGCTTCTGATTAGTATCTATTTTGTATAATTGTATCACATCTTCACATTAATTTCATATTAAATTCTGCTAATAAGCTTTGCTTGCTTGATTCTAGGTTTATGGTGTGCAATGAAGAAGAAGACCCTAAATCACCATTTAATTGGTGATTAAAGGCCTATTAAAGATAGCCATTGACCTAGAGAGCTGATTCTGTCAAAATCAGGGGCTACAAACAGGAAACCGGACACAGGGCCTGACAGGGACAGACGGGACCGCGCACGGCTCGAAGCGCCGCGCGCGCGGCCCCAGAAGGGCCGCGGCCCCAGAAGGGCCGCGGCCCCCGGCCGCGTTTTTGGCCAGGGCCTGTCCCTGGCCCCCCTCTTCCCTCGTGGCTGTAAATACCCCCCGGGGTTTCAGAGAGCAAATATATACAGAGTTTAGGATAGTTTCATTTCCATGTTGTAGTTTAGGGTAGTTTAGTTTAGGTTAGTTCTTCTTCCCCATTGTATTTTTCATTTTATTTTAGATCTTGTATTAGGAGAAAGAGTGATACATGAGTGGAATGCAAGAGTGCTTGTAATAGAAGGTGACAAGCTATGAAATGTGCTCTCTTTACCTCTCTTTGTTTTCTGTCTAACTTCTTTTACATGCATAGCTAATCTTTCCTCTCATGGCAACTAACTACTACCACCAACTTGCTAACTTCTTTTATGATAATCTACATGAATCTAATAGCCTCGATTTGGCTTGCTCTTGCAAGAGCCATTGATGGCTCATGATAATGGATCTAACACTCTAACTTCCCAACCACTAACAAGCTAACATTACTTTACTTCATGCTTGCTCTTATTGGGTTTTGATGATTTAAGTGTAGCTTGCACTTGTTTGTTAAGTTGGGTTGTGGAGTTACATATGGGTCATGCTTTGAATCGCTCTTGAACCAAGGACTAGTGATGGCCAATGATACATGTGAGGCAACTATCACTAAGAGGTTAGCGTGTTGGTGGAGTCATTAGTAGTTAGTAGCCGTGAGTTTTCTTTCCTTTTCACTTTGTTTTAGATATACAAACAAACACAAACATTTTATCTTCTATGTTTCCCACTTCTTTATGTTTTCACCGTACTTCTCTTTTTCATTCTTTCTTTTCTTTCTTTTAATTCTTTAAAACTTTGAAGAAACTTTTTAACAAACACGTGAATCAACCGGTAAAGCTTCTATCGCCTCCCGTCCTTGTGGATTCGACTCGTTTTAGTCTCTATGCTATAACGGAAGTATCGAGGAAGCCAAGCACACACACTTTAAATCTTAACTTCAAAACATACACTTTTTTTTAGCGCGGTTTTACCCCGATCAAATTTTGGCGCCGTTGCTGGGGATGGGAACGGTTTGATTTCACAAGTATGCTAACTTTTCTTCTTTGTTTTTTGGTGTGCAGGTTAAAGTTTTAGTATTGCAGAAGTCCACACTTGCTCAAGTGTAGTTGGGTAACTTCTTGTATATTCATACACTCTGCTGCTAATTTTTGTTTATATTACTTGTACACTGTAAATAATTTAAGAAGTAAAATACAGAAATTGGATGCTTTAAAACAGTTTAGACATTTGCATCTAGGCACGTGTCAATTTTCATTCTAATATACTGTATTTTGTTCTTATGTTTGTTGTGATAGGAGGTGTACATATGGCATTGCATATAGTATAGGACAAACACTTCAGTGATTACTCGCTTTTTGTGTTCATGCTTATCTATATTGCACACTTGCACAAATTTAACTTAAGGCACACCTAATACAACATAAGGTGGGGAAGTTATTCCCTCCCTTAGCCCAAAAATAACCTTCCCACTCACACAACCCAAGCCTTAAAAAAATTGCTAGACGTTGGCCCCTAGGGACATCTCGGACTCATTTAGGAGATTGACCTAAGAAGGAAATTGTTAGAATTTGACTCTTCCTAAATCGTGTCTAAGGTTGGGGATTGAGAGGCGAAACCTCGAAGAACGATGGTGTGGCATAATTAGGCACGTTGGCTCCGGCACGGATACCTCCCCTGATCTTGCCCCTACCTAGCCGATTAACTCGTGGTCATCTTCCGACAATAGACCCCCCGTGGACAGTCTAACCAGTTAGGAGTCGTCTAGGTCTAAGTCAACCCTAGCATAGGCTTGTTTTCTTTTTCTTTCTTTGTTTGTTTGTTGTTTGTTTGTTTCTTTTTATATATATATATATATATAATATAATATATATATATATATATATATATATATATATATATTGTGAAATGGACTTTAACAACAATAATTCTTTCAATCATCATATGAATCCATATTTCACTCCGACCTCATTTGACTCGGATAACTCCGACCCGGCTATGTACAACATGAACCAACCATATATGCCGGTTTGGGATTATCCGACTCAATATGACCCGTACCCCAATCATATGACCATAATTTTCAAAATAATTTAAACTCTTCACAGAGTTCATGGGATTCAACTCCCCGAGTCCAATTTTCAGCCACCTTGTCCACAATTTTATTCCCCGATTTTGGTTCATATACTCCTTTTCCTGTTCCACCACCCGAAGAAAAATCTGATTTGAAAAGGAGTATAGAAGAGTCCCTATACAAATGCAAATTTTCTCAATTCACAATCCTTCCCACATCAAACTCCCATTCTCCTTTCTAGAGCATCCAATTGAAGAAGAATCTGAGCTAGAAAAGCGTTTGGAAGTCTTTTGTGATAGAATGCAAAACATGTTGGACTCATCATCTCAACCAAATTTTCAAGAGTCCTACTCATCTTTTTCAGTCTTACTGATTCAAAATGAACAACCATCAATACTGGACTTTAGTATGGACCCTTGCGTGAGTCAGATCAAAATCTGATGGACTCACAATTTCACCATAATTTTCAAAATCAACTTCCATACTCATTTTTTCACGAACCAATTACAAAGAGTATGGCAGACATGATTCCAAATCCAAATTCTGTTACAAGGTCTATCAGTAGATTAGACGCACTTATGAGCGAATTGATCAATGAGAGCGAGAAAAGTCTTTCTTGTTAACCTTTGACCGATCCTTATATCCCTACTCTACTGATTAACCCATGAATCATGTCATTTTGGAAACCCAGATTCAATTTCAGACCATACATTTGAACTTGACCATACTCCAAGTTATGAAAATCGCCTGGACATTCTGCAAGTTATCCCTTTCTGAAATTGAAACCGAACCTGAATGTGATCCTGAACCTCATGTTAGTAATTCCATTTCACTTTTTTGATTCAATAATGACCCCGGTATCCTTCCCAGATTTTTCTCTATTCCAGAGTCAACATTGAATCCTGTACCAGTACACCGTGAAATGGAATCATAATCTCTTATGATCACACTTCATTAATGGG
>JAVJIF010020826.1:0-57518 GCA_038442645.1 Agave tequilana | reverse complement strand
AATGATGATAATAATAATGACATTGGAAATGTGGGGGGGGGGGGGGGGGGGGGACATTAGGACACTGGATGCATGATCAGCTTAAGCAGAATTGTGCTTCATCTCTTTGTTAGTCATTGGATCAGTATATGTCCATGAATGATCTTGCCACATCTTAAGTGCACAGTGCACCTCCAATATAGTGCAAGCTCTACAAACCTGTACATACTAGCTTTATGCCCTTATGAGCAATAAATAGAGCTCATATTTTTCTAACTCTTATCAATATGTTGCCCATTACTAGCTCTAGCAGACTACAAAGAGAAATTTCTCGAAGAGACACGACAGGCTAAAGAGGAACTTTGTTCCCTGGAGGCATCATCGAGCTTTCTTGCTCGATTCTATCCACCAACGTGTTTTACGTTATGCATACTCCAGTAAGAAGACATGCAAACTTAAAAGTAAATGCAAACTGTTATGTAGGATCTAGAAAAAAAATTGGACAAGCATTCATCTTAGGAAAGAAGGGAAATATCTGTGGTCTGAAATCTCCTATTGATATCGGTTATACAATTTTGGTATCAATTGGCAATATCAACCATTTTGTCTCATTGTATCAACAGTATCAAGTATCATGTCAGTTATATCGGGTCGCATTGGCAGTATTGATATTGGGGCAAAATATCTGTGTCGGGAGATATTTCAAATCTTGGAAAAATCAAATGGGGAAACAGGAAAGAAAGTTCAAGACATGGAGGTTATTACAACAATATATGTCATGCAAAAATACTGGACAGCACTCAGAATAGAAAGAATTAAAGCAGTTTAGATTTTTTTCTTTTTTCACTTCATGTGTAAATACAGATTGAGTTGAAGTGCAATTATGTGTTTTAAAGTATTTAAAGTACTGATAGTGCAAGGGAATATCATGATTATTCTTTCCCTCACGCGATCATGGAAATATGGAATAATTCAAACATCTTCCCCACTGTCTTCCGCCAAATAGTGTTCTTAAAGAATAATGTGTCATTTACTTGAAGTTAGGAAGTTCTTATCTTTTATATTCCTAATTATTTTTGGGGTATTGTTATTTCATTACTTGTATTAAAGTCCCAGCCACCGCACCAAAACTCTAAAGTTAAGATCAGTGTTCCAAATGTCGGCCGAAATTTCGAAATTTCGGCCGAAATTTCGGTTTCAAGGAGTGGCGACACGACATTCAATTCAATTTCGAATTTCGAAATTGCCAAAAATCGGCCGATATTTCGGCCGATTTCGGAAATGTCGGCCGACTCCGTGTCGGCCGACATTGAAATGGTTTTTTTTTTTTTGCTTCTGGGTCCGGTAAAACCCACAATGGGCTTTACGGCCCAGACCAAAACCATTAACCCCCCCCTTAATCATGCCCTAATTCTCCCCTCTCATTTCGATCTCTCTCTCTCCCCGCGCACGATTGGCCTTCGTCCAGAGAAAAAGAAGGCGATCAATCGCAGCAGCAGCTTTCCACGGCGGCGGCGACAGACCAAAGCCCAGATCCTCGTCGGCGAGCTTCCTACTTCATCCAAGCCAAGCCTCGAAGGTCTCTCTCTCTCTCTCACTCTCAATCGTCACGTCGATCGCTGTTAATTTTTTTTTTTCTTCTGAGCGCTCAATCGCAGGCTCGCAGCCTGCTCTCTCGATCTCTCTCACCCTCCAACCTCTCTCACTCGCAGCTCTCTCTCTCTCTCTGTCTCGCTCTCGCTCTCTGATCTCTCTCGGCGGTTCTCGTCGGCAGCGACAGGAAGCTCTAAGCCAGGTACATCTCTCTCAATCTCTCACTCGATCTCTCTTTGATTTTCTTTTTATTAAATGATGTCGATCTCTCTCCCTCTCTGCGCAGCTGCGCTCTCTCTCTCTCACAATCTCTCTCTCTCACCCTCTGACTCTCCCTCTCTGCTCTCACTCTCGCTCCTCTCCCTCTCTGTTCTCTCTATCTCTCACCGCTGCTCTCTCTCTCTCGATTTCTCTCTCTCTCGCTGCTCTCTCTCACTCGCTGCTCTCTCTCTCAATTTCTCTGTCTCGCTCTCTGATCAGAGAGCGAGACAGAGAAATTGAGAGAGAGAGAGAGAGCAGCGAGTGAGAGAGAGAGAGAGCAGCGAGAGAGAGAGAGAAATCGAGAGAGAGAGAGAGAGAGCAGCGGTGAGAGATAGAGAGAACAGAGAGGGAGAGGAGCGAGAGTGAGAGCAGAGAGGGAGAGTCAGAGGGTGAGAGAGAGAGATCGTGAGAGAGAGAGAGCTGCGAATCTCTGCACTCTGCAGTAGTTAATTTTTTAATTTTTTGATTAAGTCTTGTTGTTAATCTAGCGTTTATCGTTTACATTATTGTTAATATCTATGTTTATGTGAGACTGAGAGAGAGATCGTGAGAGAGAGAGAGTGCTACAACTCTGCACTTTGCAGTAATCTGTGAAAGGTTGAAACTTGAAAGCAGTAGTTAATTTTTTATTTTGATTAAATCTTGATTAACATTCTAGCGTTTACATTATTGTTAATATCTATGCGATAGATTGTTATCATTGTTACATAAATAAAAAATAATACATATTTGCATAAATAAAAAATAAAAATTTATAAGATGCAATAACACATATTTACATAAATAAAAAATAAAAAAATACAATCAATAATCATTGTTATTTGCTTGGCTTGATTTCATCAAAAACTTTGTTATTTGCTTGGCTTCATGCCTTCATCAATATGATAACATCCACGTGCACCTGTCCAATACGGGAATACATAAATAAAAAGATTAGAAAAGTTAAGTTTAGAAGTGTAAAGTAACAGAAATATCAGAGAGCGATAAATAAATAAGATAAGAATAAAAAAATATATATACACCACCATCTACTTGGTAATTTAAAAGGTTTGAAGTTTGAAGTAAGCATTTTTTATTATCTTGTTCACTTTTGATTGTTTAATTGTATTTAATGTTCTTATTGAAGGTAGGAAGTGCAAATCACAATGTCTTCTTCCGCAGCATCTAGTGAAGCACAATCTGTCACAGGCGGATCTAAATTGAAAGATCCATGCTGGGACCATGCGATAAGAGTTGGTACCAGTACACAACAATTGCGTTGCAAATATTGCAACCAATTTATGTCAGGGGGAGTAAGCCGTTTGAAACAACATCTTGCGGGACGGCAAGGTAATTGTGCACCATGTTTGAAAGTCCCCGATGATGTGAAGATGAAGGTGCTCGAACTGTTGAAGGAAGCCGATGCAAAAAAGCAAGCTAAGGCGGCCGGTTCCAAGCTCTAGCTGATGACGTGCGCATTGGGGAGGATGAATATGATTATCAGGATCCAAATGATCCTTCATCTCAAAGGACCAAATTCGGATCCGTCTCCATTAAAGCAAAAGGACCGATGGATAGATTTACTCAGCGAACTCCAGAAGAGTTGACGGCGGGGTTCGCTAAAACTAAGCAAACAACAATGGATTCCAAGCAAAGAAAGAAGAGAAGAGAAGACATCATTAGATACATTGGTAAATGGTTTTATGAAGCTGGGATTCCCTTCAATACCGCCACTCTTCCCTCATTCCAGCAAATGTTGATAGGTATTGGAAGATTTGGTGAAATGTTGGAGGCCCCCTCACCTTATGAGCTTAGTGAGACTGTTCTCGAAAGAGAGGTGGAGGAGACACAGAACAATCTCAAACCATTCAAAGAGAGTTGTATTGTTAGTGGTTGCACACTAATGACCGACGCTTGGTCGGATCGAAAGAATAGGAGTTTGATGAACATCGTTGCCCACTGTCCAGCTGGAACAGCTTTCTTGCATTCAGAGGATGCTTCAGCAGAAAAACATGATGCAAATTACATCTTTCAATTTGTTGATAAAGCAATTAGAGATGTAGGGCCAGAAAATGTGGTTCAAATTGTGACTGACAATGCATCAAACAACATGGCTGCCGCAAATATTATGCAATTAAAGAGACCTAGCATTTTTTGGACTTCATGTGCTGCACACACGGTGAATTTAATGCTAGGGGACATTGCCAAGATCAAACCTATTCGGAATGCTATTGTGAATGGGAGGTCCGTGTCAATTTTCATTTACAGCCACACAATCACCCTTAGCTTGATGAGAGATATAGCAAAGGGAGATCTTCTGAGGCCTGGGGCTACTAGGTTGCCACTGCATTCCTCTCCTTAAATTCTATGAGGGAGAAAAGAAAAGAGTTAAAGGAAATGTTTACATGTGAAAGATGGTTGCAGCATCCTCTTTCCGAAAAGAATGTGGGGAAGAAGGTATAATTTATAAATTTTATAGTTCTTGAATAATAATTAGAAATTATTTTATCTTGATTGTTGACCTATTTATTATTTACATTCGTAGGTTGCTGATATTGTTGGTTCCAATAGATTTTGGGACAATGTGGATCTTGCTCTCAAACTTTTTTCACCACTAGTGAAAGTGCTTCGACGAGTTGATGGTGATAAACCATCCATGGGATTTCTTTATGATGATCTGGAAAGAGCAAAGGAAGACATTAGAAAAAATCTCGACTCAAAAGAGAAGAAATATATTCCTATATGGAATATAATTGACAAAAGATGGGATGATAAGCTTAAGGGGCCTTTGCATAGAGCGGGACACTACTTGAACCCCTACACTTTTTACAAGAAGAAGTTGGAGATTGAAAAAGTCGGCATCTTTATGGATGGGCTTGTTGAGGTCATGCATAGATTCTACCCAGAAAGGCACGAAACTCTCAACAAGATAACTGACCAGTTGTCTTTGTATCAATATCAAAAAGGTTCTTTTGGGAGAGACTGGGCAAAAAAAGGAGCAGAAAATCCTAACCTTAATCCAGGTACATTGCTTGATATATTTGTTATTAAATTTAATGAAAAAATTATAAAGCTTAATTTATTGATGACTTTTTTATAACTTTCAATTGATTAGCTAATTGGTGGATGATGCATGGGACTGATGCTCCCGAGTTAAGAGAAATGGCAATGAGAGTCTTAAACTTGACAACCAGCTCGTCCGGGTGTGAGAGAAATTGGAGCACCTTTGAGACGGTATAAAAACTATCATTTTTTGGACTAAGAATTTCTTTTAGAAGTCTAAATTTTTGTGCATTATTAATTTGTTTAATGATTTTCTTTTTTAGGTCCATACAAAAAAGAGGAATAGACTAAGTCACAAGAAATTGCATAACTTAGTCTTTGTCAAGTTCAATGCAAAAATCAAGAGCAAAACATCATCGATTAATAGAGATCCATTGGCAGCTATTGATGATGAGGAAAGAGTCACCGATTGGTTGGTGCCTCCAAAAACAAATGGAGCTCCCGCTTCAGAAAGTGATGATGAGGTCTTTCCCGGAGAAGGATTAACTTGGAGGCAAGTTGGAAAATCCTCGGGAGCTACTATAAAGAAAAGAAAGAGTTCAAGAACAAAGTTGAAGACTTTTAAGAGAAAAGCAAAAAGCGGGGGCCCATCAAATAATGAACGCGAAGAAGACATGGAATCATCCAGTTCGGAGTCATCATCAGAGGATGAGAGCCATGAGGTGGAGCTTAATTTAACAAGGAATGATGTGATCGATTCAGAGGACTCAGAGCCGGAGTTTTCGGAGGATTGAGAAGGAGATATCACTCGAGTCACTTTTACCTTATGAACATTTATTGCTTTGAGCTGGATTTTGAAATGTGTTTAAGAACTATCTTTGATGTGTAACTGTGTTTTTTGAACTTTATACTATTGGAAAGTGGAAACATGGACTTGATCTTTCTTAGAATTATAGCTTTCTATTGTTATTTTTTTGAAAGTATTTTTTCTCATTGTTTATTTAGATAGCTTTAATCATTTCTGTATATTAGCCTGTATATTGATTCTATGTTCATTGTTTATATTTTGTAGTTTGGCTACAACTTGAAGGTTTCATTCATAGTGTAGCTTAAATACAAGTTGTCCAGGTAAGTATATTCAAAACAAGATGGTTTAAATATATATTGTTTCATGCCTTTATATATCATAAATGTGATTGTTTTCATGCCTTTATATATCATAAATGTGATGTTTTAGGATATTTATGACATTTAAGACCATACTATATAATGTAAATGACCTCCGAAATTGACACCGAAATTGGGCAAATATCCCCGAAATTTCCCCGAAATCCGCAATCCGATATTACATTTTGCCTTCCGACATTAGGCCGACATCCGACATTTAGAACATTGGTTAAGATAAGGGTTGAGATATCTATATTTTAACATGCTCCTGCAGGTCAAGCGCCCTTTTTATGAGTCGAAACCTCCGCTTTTATGGAAGCGATATTTTTTGTTTTAAATCCGCTTTTTAACGCACACCTGGTGGAAATTGAACCTGGATTGCCATGATACCATGCTAAAACTATTAAAGGCTATATCTTTATTGATATTCAAGAGAATTATAAGATACAAGTTACATAGATTCTTGAGACTGTCTTTATATAGACCATATAAGACCAAATTCTATTCTAACTATAACTCATAATACTATTAAGACTATACAAGATTTTAAATCCTATTAGGACTCAATAACTACTAATTAACTATTTTTAATATATTTAACATGGTATCAGAGCCAATTTTATCTTCCATGCAGTATCTAAGAATATAGGGTTAGGATTTTTAATATATCTTAAGTTTGAGGGAGGATGTTAGATATATTAAAAATAATTAATTAGTAGTTATAGAGTCCTAATACAATCTGGAATCTTGTATAGACCTAGTAGTATTACGAGTTATAGTTAGAATAGAATTTGGTCTTGTATGGTCTATATATGGATATATGATCTCAAGAATTGTAACTTGTATCTTGTAGCTCTCTTGAATATCAATAAAGATGTAGCATTTAGTAGTTTTAACAACTTCCTTTCTTGAGCATGATTTAAAATCCCAATACCAAAATCAGCCAATAGTTTTAACGCTAATATCCACAATATCAGTCGTCAATATTGGCAAAATCGGCTATATAGGCAATATCAACCCAAATATCGACCACTATTATAGGGTTGATATTGTATCGAGTACCTCAAAACCCGAAATAAGATTACTATTATATATCAGAATCAGAAAAATATTTATAACAATGCTCTCTTGAGTCTCTTCTTAATTGATCACCTACTTCTCATCGAGTTTTATTTCCAAATGTTTTTCTTTTTTTTTTTGTTACCTCCAAAAATTGTTGTGTCGGTAAAGTAGTTGCTCTTAATGCTTTGCTCACTAGTTCAGCCAAATTACAACCCACGATTAACCAAATGTGTCCTTGGAAGAAAGATTATCATTGTTTAAAATCTATAGTGGCCAATGGTTAACATTGAACATTTAATCTTTAGTAGCCCTTTATCAGCTTGATGTGAAGAATACATTTCTTCATGCTGAAATGTAGATGCATATGGAGCAACCTCCATAATTTGTTCATCATGGGAGCTTGGAAAGGTACACAAGGCACGCAAAGCTATCAAGGAGAAGTCTCCATCATGATTTGATCACTTCTAGTGGCAAGAATTTTTCCATTTAGGGATGTCCATAGGATGGTTCAAAATACTTGATCTCATCCATAGGATAATTAGGATGTGCCAAACAAGATAAGTGGTGCGGATATCCATGATAGCTTCTACAAAGCTTATTTTGAGACCAATTTTAAAAGAAATATATATAATAGAGAGAGACTTGGCTCTTTTGGGAACGATTTGAAACCAAATTCTTCTCATTCAAACTCAATGTGAAGAAAAGTAAGTTAAAGATCCTTCAAGTTGATCTACATCATTAGAAGTCCCTGAAACACAAAAACTCAAAGATTTTAAATGTTTTTTACCTATGCATCAAATAGGTACAAAATAGGTCTAAATAATGAGTTAGTTAATGGTATAAAATATTTGAAACCTAACAAAATTGTATGTAAGGGTTTTTAAGTGTTAGATGCATGTCCAAAGTGATAGATTTAAGTAACATGCTACTTTCCACCGACCATTTGTCTCTAGTTGATGCATGGCCATAAAAACTTCAAAACACTAATTTTTTAGTCTCTTTAGATGGTGTAGTTCAACTTCAACAAAATGATTCTTCAATTTGAATGACCTAAAAATGCATTTTAATGGAAAGAATATGTCTCTAAATTCTTTCTGAAGTACTGCTTCTCCCTCCCTCTTTATATATATAGTCTGACTAGAATCCTCCTTTTAGAATTTGGTGAAAGAACATCCAATTTGAAGATCCACTACGTAAAAGTTGATCTGTATCACTTGGAATGCTTATAAACCAAAAATTAGACTATTTCAAATTTTATTACCCATCCATCAAATAACCCCAAAATGAACGGTTCAAAGTGGTGAGTTATTTAGTTCTACGGTCTAAAACATTTAAAATACAAAAAAAATATTTTCCAAGGGTTTTAGAGTGTTTAGATCATGATCCAAGGGTTGGATTTTTAACTTGTATTTTTGTATTTTCGAGACCATAGTTCAATATTACTCTCTATTGTTAACTGTTCATTTTTAGGTCACTTGATATACATGTAAGGAATCATAAAAATATTTGATTTTTTGTTTTTTTAAGCATATTAAATGATTTAGATCATGTTGAATGGTTTGGATCTCCCATTTTATTTGCATAATATATATTTTCACGTGATAGGATCTACACTCAAAAAACTATCAATAAGATCTTAGTTAAACTCTATATGTGTGTGTGTGAATTTGAAAGATAAACACTCACACAGACTTCACTAATTATTTAATTTTCAGGCTCAATTCCCATATTTATCAGCCGGGGGTTGGCTTGGGTAATTAGTAAGTGTGTGCATGTTTACCTTTCAAACACACACACATATACCCCGTACATGTATACGCGAGCACGCGCACACAGAGACATGGTATAATTTCAAATATCGGTCGATTCCAACATTTATCGACAATATCACATCAGATTTTGAGGTACCTGATATGATATTGATCCTATAATACTAACCGATATAAAGGTTGATATTACCCATATGGCCTTTTTTTTACTGATATTGACAATATTGATACTGAAAACCATTAGCCAATCCTAATAATGATACTGAGATTTTAAACCATGATATAGGGAAACAAGTAAAGCATTCATTAACACAAAAGTCCAAAGCACATATTACATCTAGTCTATACCAATATTAAACAATGGATAAGTATTGAGACAGACACTAGTATGATCACAACAAAGAGGTCTTTTCCCAAAAGTAGGCACCTTTACAAATCCCTCTGGTTTATTGGATGTATTTTTTCAGCGACTCCTTATATTCTAATCCCTCCTGTAGATTTTTTTTGGTTGTACTTTTGACCCTATTCATTAAAAATTTTTGAGTGGAATACAAGACCTACCGGCCCAACTATATTTGGTAACGGAATAAAAATGAATTTAATGTCATGATTGGCTTTATTCCATTCAAATAGTGTGTATGACTGGGGATGGATTAATTGGATTAATCTTTTTTGTGGACAATTGGAATAATCTTATTTCAGTTATTTTGGTCAAACATCAATTAATCCATTAATTGTTCCTCTTTTCTAGACTAAAGCTAACCCATTTTGGTATCTAATGTTACATTCTTCCAACAACTCCACTTAGTCTACTCCAACTGCCAAACAACATTGGAAGTAAATATGAATGGACTGATTTACTACATCTTGCAACAAAATGGAAATTTAAAAATAAAGAGTTAGTTTAAATCAATTAGTTAGACCAACAACAATAACAATTGACTAATTTACTTTATTCAACTTATTCCTCATTTTGTTAGAAAATAGAACCTAAGAAAATAGGAAAGAAGGCAATAATTGCACAACACCCAGTGGAAGAATTAATCTTAGTCATACAATCTCTCGAACTAGGGAAAAAAAATAAAAAATAACAAACAGCAAGGCATCTTAGCTACTCAAGAGAACAATCTTCCTCTAGTCAACACAACCTATGAAAAGCCATAAAATCTTCACAAAAGATGTTTTAATCTTTTGATGAATAAATCATATGATTGTTGAGTATCATATCAACCGCAACCACTCATCAAAAGCTAACACCACACAAATTAAGGCTCCCGAGACCCTAAAAGCCCTTGATGAGATCATGCCAAGAGTTACATACAAACATAGAGGCAAAGGACAATCCAAACAAGCAAATCATGAAATATGAAACCCACATCAAAATAGTTGGGGGAAAATCAAACATGAAGCCCTCACCCAACAACAACCATGAGAGATTGAAAAGGAAAAGAAATTGGAAACCATAAGAGTGGGGGAGAGATCTGTGTACCTCCAAAACCGCTTCTTCCAAGAGCAACCTCCCCTCCTCTTCCTCTGTGAGCGAGGAACCCATTAGTCGTCTGATCCACAAAGGTTAATGGCATCTGTCTCCTTCATATAGAAAAAATAAACATTAATAAAAAAAGAAACGAGGAAGAGTTGCTACAAAAAAATTAAGGAAAAATCCACCAAGAAAGGGGAAGAGTTGCTGGAGTGAAGGAAAATCCGCAGAGTAGCCGTTAAAATTGGATAAAAATTTGCTTATGCACGAAAGTAAGCAACACTAGAAGTTGCAGAGTTGCACAGGGTACAACCGGCCAAAGAAACTCTAATTTTTAAAAAATCTTTGGGTCCCTGCACAGATCCAAGACAGCGACCTGTACTGGGTCCCACAGTGAACATCAGCCAATTTATGAGACTAGCTTCGGGCATTTCGTTTGCACTCATTTTGTCCCATGCAATGCGACGGGACTCACAATTTTTTCTAAGTAATTGTCCTCGTATCGTCTGGTTATAAGTTCCGAGAAGCGCGAGCTCGAGTACAGATAAATTGATTTTTGGTGAAAAAACTCTGTTATATCTTTTGCCTGGACACAACGATGAAAGTGCTTTGATTGAGAGTGTGATTCGGATGCAAGGAGCTTCTATGTTTAGAAGTCAAAGCCACCCATCTACCGTAGGTGGGAAGGTGAACGGCTTAGATCTAATCAACAGTCGAGGGTTGTTTTACATAGTTTCCACGAATAATTAGTACATATTAAACTTATTTCTAATCTTAATTGAAAAGTTTGATCAAAAGTCAAACTTTCAACCCCGATTAGTCTGAACTATGCCTTATAAGAGCCGAATAGGGTCCAAATTAGAAGAAAATGTGATTTTCGAGAGTCGGGAGTAGTGTTAGATAGTTTATATGTATAATTACTACTAATTAAACTTGTTTCTAATCTTAATTGAGAAATTTGAGTAAAAGTCAAACTTACAAGCCTGATTGACCGAACTCCTTATCAGACCTAAATAGGGACAAAAAAGGAGAAAACATAGTTTTCAAGAATCGAGAGTGGTATTACATAGTTTCTATATTAAATTTTTGTTAATTAAACTTGTTTCTACTCTTAATCTTATCCTGAACTAGGACTTATAAAAAACCGAGTTAGGTCCAAACGGGGAGAAAACGTGATTTTCGGGAGCTGGAGTAGATAATTTATATATATAATTACTACTAATTAAACTTGTTTCTACTTTTAATTGGGAAGGTTGACCAAAAGTCAAACGTTTAGCCCCGATTGGCCTGCACTAGGCCTTATAAGATTCGAATAGTGCCCAAACGAGGAGAAACAAGGTTTTTAAAAGCCGAAAGTGTTGAAGCCTACAAGATTGAAAGATTTTGATGATGAATAATAAAGTGATATAGATGCATTTGGGGCTCCATCTCAAGCATTTATACAGAGTTCTGATTGCTCAACCTCAGATGAAGACTTTGAGTATTTATGTGTATTTTTAGAATTATTATTAACAGCCTTGAATACACACACAATACTTATATAGTCGACTTGACCCAACTTATAGTCGACTAACTTATCACCTAGTCGACTTGACAATTTCCCCAGTCGACTAAGTTCTTCCACAAAAATATCCCAACTCTCTGTTTATTGTCTGTCATCAGAATTAGTCGACTTCTCCTAAAGTATAATCAACTAACCTCTGACATAGTTAACTAACCTTGTTCTTATAGTCGACTAAAAATAGTTTTCAGAAACTTGTTATCCGTATCAGTCTAAGTATAGTCGACTTGACTCCTAAATTAGTCGACTAATTTTAGAAAATTTTGTTCTTCTAGTCGACTAACCTCCATACCCTAGTCGACTAATAGTAGTTTCTGACTGTTGTGCAGTTGGTGATTTCTGGTGTTTTATCTAACGTTTTAAATTTTAAATTTGAATTGATAACTTTCCTAACTTACTATAAATTTCAGCTATAAATAGGAATATTGTCCTAGAATCAATTCACCAATTCAAAACTCAAGTTTTCTGCCCAAAAATTCTGTTCAAAATTTTGTCTTTCTGAAAACTTGCTTCTACTTTCTTTTTCTTCACCAATTCCTACTCTATTGTGAAGATTTCTGAAAGTCCACCTATAAGAGACCTTGTCCACAATCACACACAGATTCAAGGCTTATAGGATCAATTGTAATCATTCAAAGAGGAGCAGTGTATAGGGGCGTCTTCTTGGTGTAGAAAAGAAGTTGTACAAGGTGTTTGTCTTCTTAGTATAAGAGGAGTTGTACACACTTGACAAATGGTGTTTTGTCAAGTGGTGTACAAGGTATTGGTTTTGGGTGTATCCAAATCAAGAAAGGAAAATCTCAAGCGGATTACTCAGGGACTGGACGTAGGTCACAAAGACCGGACCAGGATAAATCTCTTGTTTTTGCATTTGCATATTTCTGAGTTTTATCTTGTGAATTTTATTTCCTACAAGTAGTTTTATTTAAAAAATTTATAAACACTATTCACCCCTCCTCTAGTCTTTGTGTTACTTGAATATAGATCCTACATGAAGTAGCATTACATAGTTTTTATGAATAATTACTCCTAATTAAACTTGTTTCTAGTCTTAATTGAGAAGTTTGATCAAAAGTCAAACTTTCAGCTCACATTGGCCTGAACTAGACCTTATAAGAGCCGGATAGGGCCCAAACGGGAAGAAACTTAGTTTTTAATAGCCGGGAGTAGTACTAAATAGTTTTTATATACAATTACTACTATTAACATGATTCTAGTTTTAATTTAGAAATTAGACAAAAAGTCTCCCTGAACTGGCCTTGTAAGAGCCGAATAGTGCTCAAACGGGGAGAAAACATAATTTTCAAGAGTCGGGGTAGATAGTTTCTATGTATAATTATTACCAGTTGAACTTATTTCAAGTCTTAGTTAGGAAGTTTTGTCAAATGTCAAACTTTTATGCCTAATTGTCCTGAACTAAATCTTATAAGAGCTAAATAGGGCCCAAACGAGAAAAAAAAAACGTGATTTTCAAGAGTCGGGAGTAAAATTATATGGTTTCTATGTACAATTACTACCGAAAAAACCTTATTTCTAGTTTTAATTTGGAAGTTTAACCAAAAGTCAAACTTTCAGCCCGATTAGCCTCAACTAGGCCTTATAGAGCCGAATAGTGCTAAATAGAATGGGAAGAAAACAAGGTTTTCTAGAGTCGGGAGTAATATTATTATAGTTTTTATGTATAATTATAACTAACTACACTTGTTTCCAGTTTTAGTTGGGAAGTTTGACCAAAAGTCAAACTTTCAACTCCAATTATCCTGAACTAGACCTAATAAGAGCCGAATAGGTCTAAAACGGGGAAAAAACGTGATTTTCAAAAACTGAGAGTAGTATTACATAGTTTCTATGTACAATTACAAATAATTAAACTTATTTTTAATCTTACTCTGAAAGTTAGACCAAAAGTCAAACTTCAACCCCGATTGGCCTGAACTTAAGATTTTCAAGAGTCGCGAGTAGTATTACATAGTGTCTATGTACAATTCTACTAATTAACCTTATTTCTTTTCTTAATTGAGAAGTTGACCAAAAGCGAAACTTTCAGTCCCGATTGACTTGAACTAACCTAATAAGAGACGAATAGGGTCAAAAATGGGAGAAAACAGGATTTTCAAGAGCCATGAGTGATATTACATAGTTTATATATACAAATACTACAAATAAATGTTATTTCAAGTCTTAATATACAAATACATAGTTTCACTTTGGGCCCAAATAAGGGAAAATGTAGTTTCAAGAGTCTGTGGAAGTATTAAATAGTTTATATGTACAGTTACAACAAATTAATCTTTTTTCATGTCTTAATTAGTAAGTGTGACCCAAACTAAAACTTTTAGTCCTGATTAGACAGAACTAAGCCTTAATAAAGGAGTCGAATAGTGCCCAAACAGGGTGAAAAATATGGTTTTCAAGTACTGGAAGTAGTATTACATAGTTTTAATATTTAGTTTGAAAGTTTGACCTTATTTCTACTTTAAATTAGGAAGTTTGATCGAATGTAAAACTTTCAACCCCAGTTAGCTTGAACTAGGCCTTTTTATTAAAGCCAAATAAGACTCAAACGAAGGGAAAACGTAGTTTTCAGGAGTCGTTAGTGTTATAGCGTAATTTCTATGTACAATTATTATTAATTACCTTGTTTCTAGTCTTATTTGAAAAGTTTGACCAAAAGTCAAACTTTCTGGCTAGATTGGCCAGAAAACTTATCTTTATAAAGCCAAATAGGGACGATGTCGGAAAAAACTGAGATTTTTAAGAGCCGTGAGTAGTAATACATAGTTTATATGTACAATTAGTACTAAGTAACCCTGTTTCAAGTTTTAATTGGGAATACGTCAAAAAGTCAAACTTTCAACCTCGTTTGACCTAAACTAGGCCTTAAAAGAGCCAAATAAGACCCAAACAGAGAGAAAACATAGTTTAAAAGAGTCAAGCATAGTATTACAAGTTTCTATGTATAATTACTGTTAAATTAAACTTGTTTCAAGTACTAATTAGAAAGTTTGATCAAACTCTAACTTTGAGCTCCAGTTTGCCTAGACTAGATCTTATAAGAGGAGAATAAGGCTCAAATAGGAAAAAACATGGTTTTCAAAAACCGGGAGTAGAAAAACATAGTTTCTATGTACAACTACTACTATTAAACTGATTTCTTGAAATAGTGCAAAATTAAACTTTAGCCTCAATTGGCCTAAAATAAGCCTTATAAGAGCCAAATAGAGCGAAATGGAGAGAAAACATGATTTTCAAGAGCAGTAAGTAGTAATACATAGTTTTATGTACAATTACTACTAATTAAACATGTTTCTAGTCTTAATTAGAAAGTTTGACCAAAAGTCAAACTTTCAGTCCCGATTGGCCTGAACTAGGACTTATAAGATCCGAATAGAGCCCAAACGGGGAGAAATGAGATTTTCAAAAGCTGAGAGTCATGTTACATATTTTTTTAATGTAAAATTACTACTAATTAAACTTATTTCTAGTCTTAATTCAGAAATTTACCCAAAAGTCAAACTTTCATGTCTGATTGGCCTAATCTAGTCTTATAAGAGCCGAATAGGCCTAAATAAGAAGAAAACATGATTTTTAGAGCAAATAGTAGTATTAAATTGTTTCTATATATAATTAATACTAATTAAACTTGTTTCTTGCTTAATCTAAAAGTTTAACTAAAACTCAAATCTTTAGCCCCGATTAGTGTGAACTAGGCCTTATAAGAGCCGAATATGGCCAAGAGCTATGAGTGGTATTACAAGTTTCTATGTAAAATACTATAAATAAACGTTATTTCTAATCTTAATTGAGAAATTTAACCAATAGTCTAACTTTCAGCCCCGAGTGGCCTGAACTAGGTCTTATAAGAGCCGAATAAGGCCCAAACATAAGAGGTTGTGGTTTTAAAGAGCCAAAGTAGTTTTACATAGTATTTATGCGCAAATACAAATAATTAATCTTGTTTCTAGTTTTAATTGATAAGTTTGTCCAATGTCAAACTTTCAACCCTCATCTGGCCTAAACTAGGCCTCAATAAAAGAGCCAAATAATGACTAAAATCGAAGAAAATATGGTTTTCAAGACCGAGTAGTATTGCATAATTTCTATATACAATTACTACTAATCAAACTTGTTTCTAGTTTTAATTGTTGACCAAAGGCCAAACTTATAACACCAATTGGCATGAACTAGGCCGTCTTAAAGCTCAATTGAGCCCAAATGGGAAGAAAAGGAAGCTTTCAAGAGCCATGAGTGGTTTCGCATAGTTTCTAAGTACAATTACTACTAACTTACCTTGTTTGGTCTTAATTGAAAAGTTTAACTAAAAGTCAAACTTTCAGCGCCAATTGACTTGAACTAGGCCTTTTAAGAGTTAAATAGGGCCCAAACGTGGAGAAAATAAGGTTTTCAAGAGTCGGGAGTACTATTGTATAGTTTCTATATATAATTCTACTAATTCAACTTGTTTCCAGTGTTAATTGGAAAGTTTAATGAAAAGTCAAAATTTCATTCCCAATTAGCATGTACTAAGCCTTATAAGAGCCGAATAGGGCCCAAACGCAGAGAAAACTTGATTTTTAAAAGCTGAAAGTTATATTACAAAGTTTTCATGTACAGTTAATACTAATTACACTGGTTTCTAGTCTTAACTAGGTAGTTTGACCAAAAGCAGAACTTTCAGCCCCGATAGACATGAAGTAAGCCATTTAAGAGCCGAATAGAGCTCAAATGGGAAGAAAACATGGTTTCAATAACCGGGATTAATATTACAGAGTTTTTATGTAATTGTTACTAATTAATCTTGTTTCACGTCCTAATGAGAAGTTTGACCAAACTCAAACTTTCACCCCCGATTAGTCAGAAATAGGCCTTATAAGAGCCGAATTATACCTAAACGGGCAGAAAATATGGTTTTCAAGAGTAAGGAGTCGTATTACATAGTTTCTATATATAATTACCACTAAGTTAACTAGTTTCTAGTTTTATTTGAAAAGTTTGATAAAAAGTAAAACTTTCAGCTCTGATTGGCCTGAACTAGGGCTTATGAGAGCCGAATGGACCCAAATGGGGAGAAAATATTATTTTCAAGAGCTGGAGGTAGTATTACATAGTTTATATGTACAATTACGACTAAGTAACTTTGTTTCTAGTCTTAGTTAGGAATATGTCAAAAAGCCAAACTTTCAGTCCTGATTGACCTGAACTAAGCCATATAAAACTGCATTAGCCCAAACGGGGAGAAAACATGATTTTTCTAAAGCTGATGTAGTATTATATAGTTTCTATGTACAATTACTATTAATTATACTTGTTCTAGTCTTAATTGAGAAGTTTTACTAAAAGTCAAACTGTTAGCCCTGATTGGTCTGATCTCCTTATAAGAGCCAATAGGGCCCAAAGAGGGAGAAAACGTGATGTTCAAAGGTCGAGAGTAGTATTATATAGTTTTTATGTATGTTGCTACTATTTAAACTTGTTTCTAGTTTTAACCTGAAAGTTTGAATAAAAATCAAACTTTTAGTCCTGATTAGCCTGAATTAGATCTTATAAGAGCCTAATAGGGCCTAAACATCAAAAGTCGTGAATGGTATTACATTGTATCTATGTATAATACTATCAATTAGTCTTTTTTCTAATCTTAATTAGAAAGTTTGACAAAAATCAAACTTTCAGCCATGATTGGCCTAACTAGGCCTTTTAAGAGTCGAATAAGACCCTCATGGGGAGAAAATGAGATATTTAAGAGCCGAGAATAGTATTACATAGTTTTTATATATAATTACTACTAATTAAACTTATTTCTAACTTTATGTAGGAAGTTAAAATAAAAGTCAAACTTTCAGTCTGATTGGCTAAAGTAGGCCTTTTAAGAGCCGATAGGGCCCAAATAAAGAGAAAATATTGTTTCAAAAGTCGAAAGTAGAATTAGATAATTTCTCTATAAAATTATTACTAATTAACCTTGTTTATAGTTTTAATCGAGAAATTTGATCAAAAGTCAAATAGTCATCCTCGATTTACCTGAACTAGGTCATATTAGAGTCGAATTAGGGCCCAAATGAGAAAAAAGTGAGATTTTCAATAGCAGGTAGTAGTATTACATACTTCAAATGTGCAACCACTACTAATTAAACTTGTTTCTTATCTTAATTTAGAAGTTAGCCCAAAAGTCAAAATTTCAGCCCTGATTGGCATAAACTTGGCCTTGTATGAGCCGAATACGGCCAAATGGGGGGGGGGGGCGAAGTTAAACTTCCACCAGGGGATATAAATATTAGAGCTTAATTCCATCCATTAAAAACAAGATTAAACTCATAAAAAGTAAAATATATCCATTTGGAATAAAACAAAACAGTTCGAAAACAAAAAATAGTCGTTAAAAGGCAGTTTGTCTGTTCTAACAGACTCTCATTCGACCGGATGGTCGATCGGCAATGGCTACAAAACTACCTATTGCAGTCGATTGACCATCCGTCGACCGACCAAAGCCATGTTTTGAGATCAGCTCTGAGCTCAAAACTAGCGATCAACCACTCGGCTATCAACATGACCAGCTAAACTGGCTAGAGCTAGCAGTCGACCGTGTGGTTGATCGAGTTCAGCGCTGAAATGCTCTGGGCACCTTGTGCACATTCAGTCGACCACGCGGTCGACCAACAGAGCATTTTGCTCCACGGGCGGTCGATCGTATAGTCAATCAGCCTCAACCAAAAACTATTTTTCTTTTTCTTTTAAACCTTCCAAATCCAAATAAATTCTTATAAATTCTGCAAAAATCATTTCTTATAAATGCTATTAGGCACAAATATGTGTGATAAAAATAATCACATATTATAAACTTTTGAACTTCTTTTTGTATTTTCAAACTCATTTTGAAATCATAGAAACTTAATTTTATAAAATCTAAATACAAAAGAAGTTAAATAAAATTCAAACTTATTGTTTTTAAACCACAAACTTAAAACTTTGATCTTGAAAACTAATACCAAACCTGAAGGGGTGTGGTGTAAGCTTGAGCAATTAACTCTAATCTAAATTTTACAAGATTATAAACAAGCTTACAAACTTGAGTCTTCTTCTTGATATGATTTTTCACTTCATCTTGACTCGATCAAACATAATTCTTGTTGAGTTTGACTCCTTCTTAAGTGCTAGATATGATTTTTGTTTGAGCTCTTGAATCAATACTAATTAACTTTAAAACTTGAATTTAAGTCTATTATTGATGTTAAACACTAAACCCATGATCTTAATTAAAATTACAACTAAAATATCACGAGATCAATAGTACTATAACTACATGAGTTAATCATCATCAAAACTAGAATGATGGGCCTTTGAGCTAAGATTTTTGTATAAAATTAAATTTGAAAAACTCTTAACCATAAAAAAAGAATCGTGTATGTGAGTGTCAAGTTTGAACTGCCAATTATACAAGTTATAACTTTAACACAGATTCTAGACTTACAAACATGCAAAATTCTTTATCTTAAAATTGTTAAAGTCTTCAGCATATGTTGAAATGAATCTAACTTCCTTTAGCTCCTATTCTCAACAAGATATATTTCAAATGCAATGGTTAAGCTTGAGCTTCACAATATAATCTTGAATTAATCTGTTTCTTGATAAATAACATGTAAATACTAGAATATAGTGTTAGATGAAATTGATATGCTTTGATACCAATTGTTATTCTGGGAATCGACGCTGCGAAACGTGGCAATATAACAACACTTGCAAAAAGAAAACTATTGTAAAGTAAACAAGTAATACCATGATAATAGAATAATAAGAGAATTTAACATGGTTCAATCCAAATTTGGCCTACGTCCATGAGGAGAGAACTTGAGAGAGTTTTTTTTTTAATAAACTTGAGACACGAGATCTAACATTCCCCTTAATTTCCCCAAGAGTATTCACATTCCCCTTGATTCCCATAAGATTACAAGAGCATACCTTCTTTCTATGCATCGTCACCTTCCTTTCTTTTTCTTGCCTTCCTCTGATCTTTTTCGAGATACAATCTATGAGGTTACAACCTTCATTTATAGAATTTTACAATACAACTCCTATTCAGACTCTTAAGATGTTCTTGGTCATTGAATACTTGAAGACTTGATCAATCTTAGAAGTTGATTTTCTTGACCTAGAAGAATTTTAGACCCCATAAGTTTTAGAAATAAATCATCATTAAATAGAATATGAATCCTATTCAAACCCAACTAGAAAAAAAAACTCGAATCTAAATTTGAAAACTGCTTACTTTAGAACAATAGACTTGTCGACTAGTACTTCAGACTTGTTAACCGGTCCTTAGATAGTCGACTTATAAGACCTATACTGTAAACTTCTCCTTCTTTGTATATGTCCAATCAACTGATCTGAGTATTAGTCGACTATACAGTCAAATAATTTGCTTCAGCTTGATTTGCTTCTTCCGCTCTAAGCCATCATCTTCTTTAATTCAATTGGATCTTCTTGGACCATCACTTCTTATGGGAAAACAGGCAAATCTCCATAATCTCTACCTTGACTTGCTTTTCAAGTCTTTAGCAAAAAAGCAAGGAAATTTTGGATTATAACCTTGATTTTTCCTTGATTGTAATTGTATCGTGAAGCCTTTCACTCTTTCCCCTTCTCCTTGGAGCCTTTGGCTAAATTACTACCAAGCCTTGGGCCATCTCAGGCTTCACCCGATGTACTCTTTCTCTTTCCTACAGCACTTTGACCTGATTCGCATCCTATTGCAGTATTCCTCGAATGGTTATTCATGTGCATTGCATATTTTATCTCACATTTCTATATTTATTCTTACTTCAATTCTGCTATTTAATCATTTTATTGTCTAAATGTGTGCATGTTATAATTAATGGAGCAGAGAAGAAAAGTCCAATTAAATCCAAAAAATTCAGATTCTTAAAGATAGAATTTTCTAACCAAAGAAATCAACGAAGATACACGTGAATCCAGAGGTTTAGAAGCAATCTTGTCTAAAGAAACGGAGACAACCGAACAAGACAATCCACACACTCAAAAGATCTGGTCACAAAAATGCGGCATTTGCCGTGTTTCTATGGACATACCTAGGGCGTTGGGCTAGCATTTCGTCCCCATCTTCAAGCGTGTTATCCCCACTTCTCTCCTCCTATAAATACAGCGTTGTTGACACATTAAAAAAGACAAACTCCCACACAACTTTTCAACTGGTCAGAACGATGTCCAACTTGTCGACATCCACAAAAGACAAGTCGAGGATAAGTTGATGTCCAAGTCAACACATCCCGAGGGATAAAGCTGAATCTCGAGCTCCGCTGATTCAGTGAAGCAGACAGCAGGTAAAATACTGCCTTTTGAGGTTAAGTCAGCTCAATACTCATCCTCGTGTTAGTCCAAGGTGCTAGCCTCACTCCAGAGGCTAAATTATTTAGCTTTACTTGAAGCTCTTCAAAGCTCAGTAACGAGCCAAGTGCTAGCTTCGCCTGAAGCTCAACATAGCCGCACAGGACTAATTTCTAGATTCACCGAAGCCGTGACAGCTCTGATTAAGAGCTTTTAGCCTTGCGTGCGGAGCTAAATCTAGCCCCGCATGAGGCTACATCTAGCCTCGCACGAGGCTTTCTACTCCTCTACGAGATAGCTGGCTAGATCAAACCTTTGATCTAGTATTTAATGGACTAACCCCACTACGTTAGTGAGGTTACTACCACTTTAAGTGGGCGGTTACACCCGCCTACTTCGCCCCACGTTCAGTGGAACGGCAGGGTCAGTAGGCCATTTTTAGGCTCGTGCAAGCCTATATATCCTCGCATGCGGCTCATATTTAGCCTAGCGCGAGCGTTATAGCCTCGCGCGAAGCTCAAAATTGCCTTGCACGAGGCTAGCTGACTGTTATCAGTTATGACTAAATTTTAGGGGTGGTTACCTCTAGAGCCTATAAATAGCTCATCTGAGAATGAGCTCAGGGGGAGGGGATCAAGAGAGACATGCAATGAAAGAGAGCAGAACATGAAAGGCAGGAAGGCATTGAGAGAGCAACAAAGCTAACTTTTCTTATTTCCTAGAAGCTCCAGACAATTACTTTTCTAAGTTCAAGGTGTTGATACTTCAAGATCTTCCTTTTTCTATGAATCTCTAAAATCAGACGAGAAGAAATTCTCAAGCAGTAGCATTCGAAGATCGATCGCTCGTATCGTCAATGGGACAAAGTGATCACGCGTTGATCAAACTCCCACCGACACACTTTCTCAGAAATCTCAGAGAAGATCTACTTGTAATTTTTTCTTTTAATTACTTGTAATCTTCTCCTTGATATTTTGTAACTTATTTGGTCACTCTCTCGTTCAGATCATGGTACCCCTATGATATGTTAGGATGGGTTCGTCCAGAGTGCGGGCTCCGGTATGAACTGCCAGTGGTATGAGACAGTGAAAGAGATTGATTAAAATAGTGATTGTTATTATTGTATAAATAACATGACATGCTCGCTATATGTATATTATTATTTTATTTATATTTGTTGTACTTTCTGATATCTTATCCACCATTATGTCATATGTATATTGTGCACCGACACATGTATATTATCATTTGGTTATATTTGTTATATGTTTCCTGATGTCTTATCCATTTCTATGTCACATGTATATTTTGCACTTCCTATATTATCCACAGACATACTATCATATACACGGATATTCTGCATTTCAGATATTATCTTTTCATTAGTAGAGCATTGTTATTGTATAAGAATAATACTGTAGTGATTACTCCACGTACTTCGTATTACATGTTCACCTTCATCAGGATAATATCATGTTACTGTTACTATCAGGTACCTGCATCACGGCTACATGTCATTTAAATACATTAATTTGGTTAGCAAATCGTGCAACACCAAAACATATTACATATATTTAGAATAAGATATAAATAATATATATATGATATAGAAATATAATCCCTCAAAATGACTTACATACTATCTCAGTTGTTCACTATAAATAGATGTAGTTGGTGACACAGCCCGAGCTTGTTAATTGACATTAATAATATTATATTGGATAATATTGTGGTAGTATTACTTTTATCACATATGAAGTATTGATATTAAAATGTGACACTTGTAAATTTCTCTCGATTGTTATTATTATTATATTGTATCCGGTATAAAAATATGTATTATCTATTATTATTATGCTCGTATTACTATAGTATATTATCGATTCCTTCATTTTATCACTCACTAAGTCGCTTTCTGACGTCTCTGGGTTTGCGTGCGTAGGTTGGAGATATACGATATCGTATTGTCAGAAATGTCACTAGATTCATATAGGAGACTCGTCTTCGATATCATTCATGGGTATTTTTATTATTTAGCCTTTATTTCTTATTTATTCATATTTCTATGTCTATCATGATCACTGACCCCCCTTTCTGTAGGTATTCTTGTACTTATTTAATGCTGAAATTATTTCATATATTTTGTTTATTTCCTATACTGAGACTTAGCATACGTACGTGAGGGTATTTCTGTCCTGCGTATGTACGTCGTCGTAGTGTCTCTGTGTGACAGGGGCGTTACAGAGTGGCATCAGAGCCAGGGTTCATACCTGATGTGGGTAACCACCTAGGTTCATACTTGAGCTCTTACCAACAGTACAATCAGGTTAAGATTAGAACGCATCTGTATCTGAACATGAGAATTTCAGCTATGAGTACAAGAATATCTCAGTCCATTAATAATCCCTTCCTTGTCTCCTAATATTCCTTACTTTTCTAATCAGTCTGAATATTCTGATTTCTAATCATTTTTCTTTTATAATCTTGATGCTTTCCTTATTAACTTGATATCGATACTAGTCACCCAGTCTCAAGTTCGCTATAGATATCAGAGTAGCTTAGCGGAAGCGTCGTAGGCCGTAACATTCAGGCTCCATGACTGTAAATATTGTTATCCTACCTGAACTAAAATTTCGAGGTTGAAATCTTTTGTAAGGTGGGGGGAATGTAACCCCTGATTCTAAGTGTGCGTATCATAGTATCAGTGCTTGATACGACTTACAAAGTTGATTTGATCTCCTGGTAGTCAAATTGAGCCAGTTTCAGTCTCAGATATTATTTTTTAGTATTTAGATTTGTCAGAATTTTTTTGAAATATATTTGATTATTTTGAAAAATCTCTAAAGTCGGTATCAACCGATACTAATAATCGGCTCTACACTTTTAATTCACAAACGTGGTTGAATTTCAAAAATCTATTTTCAAATTATTTTTTAAAATCATGTTTTCTATTTCAGAGTATTTTTGAAGATTTTTCTGAATTTATCAAAAATCTGAACAAACTATAGTCGCCTAGTATCGGCAATATCCAGGATTTTTAACTTGCAAACCAGACAGAATTTATAGAATCTGATTTCACATTCCTTCTCTATATAATATTCTCTATTTTATAAAATTTTTAAGAACCGTTCTGAACTAGTCAAATTTTGACCCAAGTAAATAATAATTAAAATTCTTTTCTTTTTCTTTTTTTTTGTTTTTCTTCTCTCTTTTTCTCCACCCTTCCACAATTTTACCACCGACTTCATCAATCGACTTCCCCCTAATCTCCTCTAATCTTCCTCTCTCTTGCTCTCTTAAATTCTCTCCCTCTCTCTTAAATTTTCTCCTCTCTTTTTACTCTCTCTTTCCCCTTCTCCAATCCACCATTGGCCTCATCACCATCACCACCGGCCACCCCCGCGCCGGCGGCGTTCCTCGGCAGCAACTCCAGCACGTCGCATCCCTTTCCAACCTATTCTCCGCCATCTTCCATCTCCAATCTTTCCACCACCACCACCACCTGCTTCTTTTTTTCTTCTTTTTCTTCTCTCTCTTCTCAAGTCTCTCTCTCGCAATTCTCTCTCCATCGCCGCCGCTTAGCCTGACTACCATTGTCGGCGGTCGTCGCTGTGGCCACGCGACAGGGCCTAGGGCAGCGCACCCCTTCTCTCTCTTCCCCCTTTCTCAATCTACCTCTCTATCCTCCCCAGGCGCTTCGACCGGCCAAGTTGCCGCCGGCGGCCTGGCAGCACCGCCACAGCTGGCAGACCGGCCAGACATGGCCGCTGCTCTCCTTCCTTGTTCCCCCTCTCACTCTCTCTCTCATTTTCTCTATCTCTAATTGGATCTTACGCAATAACCTACACAAAACCCAATTAATCCAAACCCAAAACCCAATTATCAAAACCCATTAACCTGTTAGCCTGAACCCAATAACACACAACTTAAGTTATAGGTCTGGGTTATTAGATCTAACTCGACCCGTTAGCCACCCAAACCTGCATCCAAAACTAGGAAAGGTGAATTTTTATAAACCCAATGCTATATCTAATGTATTATGTTTTAGCCCTTATAAATTATGTATTTAACCCGTTTGTTATGGTTTTAGTGTTCAAGTTATATGTGGAGCATCCAGACTTTGAATTGCATGATTCTGGAGCCGTTGCGACCGTAAGAAGACGAACCACATTCCTATGTCATCTATGTGAGTGTTTTTTTTCAAATTAGATTTTATTAGGTTTAATAAAATTGACTGGTTGCTTTATTTAATAAATTATGATTACTAATAAATCACGTTAAATGTTAATTAATAACTTAATTATCGAGAAGTCATATTTTGTAGTAAGAATATGCATGATATTTTAGTAAACATAAACAATAAAATAATACTTTCATCTGCTTCATGATTTAATATAAAATATAAGTGATAAACGATCAATTAAAGGAATTTTATTTTAATAAATATTGTAAGCATTATTTAAATGGTTAGATATATCTATTCCACATGTTTTTTTTACATCTATCACATTATCGGATACTGTCACTTTATAGACATCTATTATGGTTACGCAATACTACTACATGTACACTAATACACGCGTACTTCATTATACCAGACATTGTCACTATTACACTGTCACCATTACTGACCTACGATACATTAGACACTGTATTGCAAGTAAATATTTGCTATACTAGATACTATTGTTTCATGTACAAGTATCACTGTTACACAGATACTGATACACGCCACACTATTATTGCATGTTCATGAACCACTGATCATGAATACACTATGACACTGAATACTGTTACACGGATATTCTGTGCGCTATTATTCCATGTTTATATCGCTGTTACATAGATTCACCGGTATGCATGCATTGATTGTCTTTGTATTCCTGTTGCGTGGATCACTATTTATATTACATGAATTATTGTTACATGGATATTCCTGTTTTCTCATTACATGATTGTTTGCCGTTACTGATACTGATATTCCCGTTATTGGACATGTGAGATGTTGATATGCGATGTGTGAAATTAAGTGTCACATGGATCCAAGCCACAGGGGCCACCTCTAAAATCTCACATCTCTTATTTCTTGTTTCCTGTTATCTTATTTTATGCTATCAACAGAGCTCATGTCATGTTATTGTGTTACATGTACCATGCGCTGCACTTATTCTTGATACACTGTGTACTTTAATATAATAAATATAACTTGAGAATGAAAAATTTTGATGGTTGACTAGATCTTGTTGTGTGGATGTAATGGATCCATATTTATCCCACTGCAGGGGATGATAGTACTGGCTACCGATTTTATATAGCTCCTTGAGCTCCCGTTTCTCGTTTCCTACCCCCTCTTAGTGGAGGGCACTGGTTTCAACAACTAGTGTCCGTTTAAGTCTGTGATTCCAGGTATGCACGGGATACACCCACCTGATATGAGCTCCAACATAATAAAACAGTATAAACAATAATGATGTCAGAACGCTTATTATTTGGTCACTCTCGTTCGGATCAAGGTACACGTATGCTATGTTCGAATGGGTTCATCCCTAGTGCGAGCTCCGGTATGAACTGCCAGTAGTATGAGACACTGGAAGATATTGATTAAAGTATCAGGCGGTATTGATTGTTATTATTGTATAAATAACATGACATATTCGATACATGTACATTATTATTTCATTTATACTTGTTACACTTTCTGATATCTTATCTACCATTATGTAACATGTATGTCGTGCACCGATACTTGCATATTATTATGTGGTTATATTTGTTATATATTTTTTGATGTCTTATCTATTATTATGTCTCATGTATATTTTGCACTTTCTATATTATCCACAGACACACTATTTATATACACGGAGATTCTGCATTTCAGATATTATCTGTTTCATGAGTAGACACACTATTATTGTATAAGTATAATATGTAGTATGATTACTCCACGTACTTCGTATTACATGTTTATCATCATCACGATAATATCATGTTACTGTTACTATTAGGTACCTGCATCATGACTACATGTCATTTAAACACATTGATTTGTTAGTAAATCGTGCAATACCAGAACATATTACATATATTTAGAGTAAGATATAAATAATATATATATATATATATATATATATATATATATATATATATATATATATATATATATATATATATATATATATATATATATATAGAGAGAGAGAGAGAGAGATAGACTTGTATCCTTTCAAAAGGATTTGATCCCGGATCCTTCCCACTCAAAATCAACCCTCCAACATTCGAATACAAGATCCACTCCGTTGAAGTTGATCTATACTATTTCAAGTATCTATAAACCAAAAATCAAGTGTTTTAAATACTTTTTGCCCATCCATCAAGTAGGGGAAAACGGACGGCCTAAGTAGTGAGTTGGTTAGTTTAACGGTGTAGAACATTTGAAATCTAACAAAAATTAGTTTATAGGGGTTTTTAAATGTTTAGATCATAATGAAATGGTCGGATCGAGAATTTGTATGTCTAAAGACATAGATCTAACCAACTCACTACTTTCGGCTGTCCATTTTGCGTCGCTTGATGGATGGGCAAAAAGTATTTAAAACACTTGATTTTTGGTTTATAGATACTTGAAATAGTATAGATCAACTTCAACGGAGTGGATCTTGTATTCGAATGTTGGAGGGTTGATTTTGAGTGGGAAGGATCCGGGATCAAATCCTTTTGAAAGGATACAAGTCTATCTCTCTCTCTCTCTCTCTCTATATATATATATATATATATATATATATATATATATATATATATGATATAGAAACATAATCCCTTAAAATGACTTACATACTATCTCAGTTGTTCACTGTAAATAGATGTAGCTGGTGATGCAGCCCGAGCTTGTTGATTGACATAAATGATATTATATTGAGTGATATTGTGATAGTATCATTGTTATCACATATGAAGTATTGATGATGTTAAAATGTGACACTTGTATATTTCTCCTGATTATTATCATTCTTATATTGTATCACCAGTATATAAACATGTATTATCTCTTATTATTGTGCTTGTATTACTATAGTATATATTACTGCTTCCTTTATTTTATCACTCACTCACTTTCTGACGACCCTGGGATTGCATGCTCAGGTTGGAGATATGTGTTTCGTATGGTCAGATATGTCACTGCATTCACATAAGAGACTCGTCATCGATACCATTCATGGGTATCTTTATTATTTAGTCTTTGTTTCTTTATTTATTCATATTTCTATGTCTATCATGACTACTGACCCCTTTCTGCAGGTATTCTTATACTTATTTAATGCGAAAATTATTGTGTATATTGTGTTTATTCTCTGTACTGAGGCTTAATGTATGTGAGAGTTTTTCTGTCCCGCGTATGTATGTCACCTTAGCGTCTATGTATCCATAGGATCGAGACATTACAGGTAATAATTTTTATACTTTCATTTCAAAATCAATTTCTAAACTTATTTTATTACATGCTTGCTTGTTTCACATGATGGTTTAACATTCAAATTAAGAACGATTTTAAAATGAAGTTGATTTTTTCAAAATCTGTCTTATTTTCTTTCCTTAGATGCTTCTGAATTTAAATCTTAACTTTGATCTATTGATTACTCATCAATTTTGCAAAATTTTCACTATATTCTCACATTTATTTTAAATAAAACTTTGTTATTTAATCCCCTTCTTTGTTTATTAGTGTGCAAGGTATTTACTTAGTGATTAAGGAGAAGAAGAGCCCCAAAAGACCAAGAATTCTAATTAAAATCGGAGTCAAAATTAATTATTTCTCAAGTCAATAGAAGAAACGAATATTTTAGAATAGCCACTTTCCAAACCAAAATGCTGAGATATTTAGATGACTAGACGAGGCGAAGTTGCAGAAGAAAACGCAACATCATCGGAGCCACAATGTCACGTTTTCTTCTAGATTGTCGCGTAAATATGACAATCCTAGGGCGAGTCTCCTTCGCGTGTTGGTCTCGGACTTTGATTCATTAATTTCCTGGACATTCTCCTATAAATACACTATTGGAGACAAAGGCAAAAATATATCTCAGAAACATCCATGTAGAGATCAAAACTGCTTTTTTTTAAGTTTAGTTTAGGCTTTTCTTTTATTTCTTTATAATTTAGATTAGAGAGAGTTTCATAAGAAAAATAGAGAGTGGATTCAAGGATGACAATTGATTTATGTTTTTTGTTTTTCTTATTGTTTCATTATTTAATCGAATATTGCTTTTACTTTATTCTTGTGTATTTTTCTTCAAGATTTAAGTTTATTAATCTTCTAGATTACTTTGTTCTCTTTTTGATTTCTAAGTCTATAAGAATCTTATGATAATTGATTCTTGCCATTGCGAGAATCACTGATAGCTCAAGATGATAGATTTTTTTGGGTATTAATTCATACTTGCTCTTTGAGTTTTGATGATATAATGTGGATAGGAATCAAGTCTCTTCTTATGGGTTATGCACTAATTGCCTTCAATTCAACGTGAACCGTCACCAAAGATCTAAGGTTAGACAATCTTCTAAAGAGAGATGTAATCTGGTTGAAACACCCAGTAGATTTTATTCATGGATTTTCTTTATTAATTATCTTTTAAAAACCAAAAATACAAACCTATCATTTTTTCGGTCTTCTTGCCTACTTCCTCTTCTAGCTTAACATAGTTTTCTTTTATCTTCTTTTCAAAATAAAGAAAAATAACTTAACCAGTTTAGTTATTTAAAATATATTGAAAAGTTTGCATCGCATCCCTCACTACTGCCACGGTTAAATTGCGAGAAACCAGAGAAATACTTTCGATTTTAGATTATATATTTTCATACTCTTGGTTTTTCCCAATCAAATTTTAACATTGTTGTCGGGGAGGGAACGGTATTTCCTTTATTTTCTAAGTGGTTAATTTTTCTTCCCCATTTTTTTTATGCAGGCGTTGACACTCCGAAAAGACAAACTACCAGGCCACTTTAACCAGTCCGAACAATGTCTAACTTGTTGACACTTCCAAAAGATAAGTCGCAGACAGGCTGAAGACTTGTCCATCCCTGATAGACAAGATGATGATTTGGACTCCATTGATCCAATGAAACAGACAGTGAGCGAATTGTTGTTCTCTGAAAAAAAAAAAAACCTAGGAAGCTAAACACTTAACTTCGCAGCAAGCTATATTATTTGGCTTCGCCTGAGGCTCCTTATGGCTAAGTTGAGAGCTCTCTTCTAACTCCGCTAAGAGCTTATTTTTAAGCTTCGATGTAAGCTTTGCATAGCTCTGTTAAGAGCTATGTGGCAACTTCGCAGCTCGCTCAGTAGCTCAACTGTGAGCTTAGCTTTGCATGAAGATTTTTCCTTGACTCCGTTGTGAGCTAGCTCCACCGCGAGGTTATGCGGTCATTTTGACCATTTAAATCTCAGCACGAGATTAATGTGATCATTATTACATATTTGATAGTTATTTGCCTTGATCCAATCACTCTTCAATCAGTTGGAGAGGATCAAGGCAAATCTCCTGATTAGTAGAGAGAATCAAGGAATTATTGCAACAAACCCGAAGCCATCTAGCTAAGTAACTCTGCGTAGGGGTCTTTAATTTCATTCTAGCTATGATTAGCTTCGCCGCGAAGCTATACTAGTTTCAGAAGCGAAGCTAGATCAGATTGACCAAATCAATCTGCTAATTTTTAAGAGGGGTTGTTACACCCATAATGCCTACAAATAACCCATTGCTAGGTAAGCTAAGGACCGGATTTTTTTCCCCATCAAGAAACTAAAAATAAAAAAGGCTCTCTGAAGATAAGAGTCTCTAGCTTTCGAGCTCCCTGAGTAAACCTTGCTTCTCTCTTTCGGGGTGTTAATACCCTCACGATCTTCCTTCTCAAAGAGATTTCAGAAACAAGCGAAAGAAAATTCCTACGCAGAAGACTCAAAGATTTAACCACTCACATCATCAATGAAACAAAGTGGTCGCACGCTGACCAGGCTTTCACTAACGTACTTCCCCAAAAACTCTAGAAGAGAGTACTTGTAAATTTTACTTTTTACGTATAATTCTCCTCAAATTTTGTAAGTTTTCCTACATTACAAGTCAATGGAAAACAAGATGGCAACTCCGCTAGGGAATCTCTTCTTCAACAATAAGAAGACAATGCCGCAACGCGATGGTGAGAGCCCTGAGCCTACTGCTAAAATCTTGGTCATCTAATTTGACCAAGAGAAGTTTGAGCAACTTCTCTCCGAGGGTGGTTCAAACCCTACTAGTGTACGCAAGTACGGGAAGATCCTATAGCTAGGTCTCCTTTAGCCATAACTCGAAAGCAAGTCCCTGATGGGACAGAGAAGGTTATCTGCTGGCCTAATTCAGCCTCAGCAGAGACTGAATTAACTTCACTCCAGCACTTACAGGCTGGGCGCGAAGCTAAATCAGCCTCAAGTGCTCTTTGGATTGAAAAGTCTAACTCGACCTTATTTGAGGCTACTGGGTCCTCCACCTCAGCTTCAATAGAACCCCAAGTAGTCTCTAACTGCAAGACTACTCCGGCCCCTCACAAGGCTCAACTTCACTTCTCCCATGAAGCTAAGGGTAAAGCACTCTTAAGTGTTATCAGCTAAGCTGCAGTAGCTTCGCTTCATGCTGAGAAAGCTCTGAGCTGTGGAGTTAGAACTAAAGCACCCTCTAGTGCTAACAACGAAGTGATTGCTAGAAATTAGAGAATTACCATGTAGCTTATGGCTACTGAGTCGTGTCCACAAGAAGAGATGCGATGCAAGCTTTTCGGTATTTTGGGAAAAACAAGTTTTAGTGTTTATGTTTTTTAGATGAAAAAGAAGACGGAGTGTGAAGAAATGATTTAAAGAAAAATTGAAGATTAGAATAAGTTTTGAAAAAAGTGATTTTTTTAAGAAACTTGAAAATGTGTATTTGTTTTTATTTAATTAAGAGAGATTCGGGCTCACTATTCTATTATTCAACCATGTTTTTTTCTCTTGAAGGTTAAAATATCTCAATGAGATCATAGGCAAAGATTTTAGTCTTGAAAAAGAGATTAAGTAAAACACATAAGATAGTTTTTAGAAATTGAACTTCAGTTTTAAAATCTTTCTTTGATTTGAATGTTAAACCATTAAAATGATAAAGCAAGTATGAAATAAAAATAAGTTTTTTTTAATATCAACTTTAAGAGTTAGTTCAAGGTCCAACCCCATCTTCATGTGCCTTTAAGAATACTCGCCAATATGTAAGACTTAATCTAGGCATTCATAAGATTCATTGGGTTCTTTTTTATAGAAATCAATCAAGAAGAAAACTTATAAAAGAAAAAAATTAGTGATCCCAGAAAATAGATTTAGCTACTCATAACGAAGAAAGGATAAACAATGGAATGAATTAAAAACATAGACAGACCAGTAAGATTGAGTAGAGTCAGGCAAGGTGAATCTCCTTTGATTATCACTTCAACAGTCAATTACATACTCTTTCCTCTTTCTCACTTGTTGTTGGACTGAAATAAAAATGAGATATAACTTCTCTCAAACTATCGAACAATGATCTTAAACTCTAAAAATAAAGTAAGAAATTAATTCTAGTCTTCTTTCCTCTGCCTCTGATGTGTGGGGTATTTATAGGGAAGAAATGGATAGGGGACAAGTGAAGAGATAGGGAGAGATGGCTATTTATGAATTTGAATCCTCCCCTATCTCCAAACTTAAATTGATGTGAAAATTCAATTCTGATCTGCACCTTATTATTGTATTGATTGCTGAATAGAACTTATCAAATGATAGAATTAGAAATAGTAATCAACGTAATAGTTGTTGCCTTTTAAGTCTTCTTTCTGGATCATCTTGAATCATAAGATTTGACTTTTGGTAGCGAAAGTTATGATTAAAATACTAAAATATATCCAGCCTAAAATCGAGTTTAAATTGCTTTATCTCATCTGTTAATCTTCTCTTTATCCATTTATTCTTCTGAATTTGAATTTCAGCATCAAATTTGACGATCTATCTCTTTATCCTTAACGAAACCGATAGGGTCTTATTATAATCCATTTTTTCTTTAAATTTGAAATATTTCTTATCTGATATACCCGGTCTTCAGATAAGATGACCTTTAAAACCTCTAGATTAGAATTGATCCCTTTTTTTTAAATTTGTGGATTTAATTTGGATAAATTTTTTAAGCTCTCACTTTTCTTCCTTAATTACACTGCACGCCATTAAATATGAACATACATTAAATAATAGAGATTTATTTAAATATAAATATAGTAATGTGACACATATGGTATGAAAATATATAATGCACGTGTACGATCACACCCCACACCTTTCTTTTGCTCGTCCTCAAGCAAATAAAAAAAATGAAACCAAACTAGCCTAACTCACTTTTGTAGGAATCACAGTTGCAATTAGCACGTGTAACAAGCCGTTAAACCTCTAGGATACCCCTAGAGGACGAGTTTTATTTCGTGAGGTTTTCAGTGGATTACACTTATAAAATCCATAAAGAAAGAAAAAAATGTTAGTATTTTTGAAAAGCATTTTGAAAAGGAGAGAAAATATTTGAAGTATTGTTGTAAGAGTTAAAGTAATCTATAAGTTATAAGAAAACATAAATTTTCATTTCTAAACTTAGTCTCTATTAAAAAACATGTTATTAATCAAAGGAAGGGGTTAAACTTGTATTTCTCATCTAATCTATTACTTTACCCTGAAGCATATGCACTTTCGTGACCGTGAATATCTTTGTGTTCACATTTCGAAGTTCATGAAAAACTCCATCGTTGTTGAATCACGTACAAGTTATGAAATTCAAACTTGTTAGAATCTTTTTAACAAAGTGTATAGTGGCAAGTATAGGATCGAATCCACAGAGACTTTTCTTAAAAATTTAGTTATTAAAAATCTCACTTTTATCTTATCCTAGTTGAGAAATCCCTTGGATGAAGGTTGGAATTTTGTTTTTTAAAAATAAATAAGTAAATAAAGATCTTGTAGAAGAAAGCAAAAGCAAAAGAAGAAAGAAATACTAACCTTTTTATGAATATTTGAATAACTAAAGTAAAAAAAAGAAATTAAGAGATTGGTACGAATGGAAGAGAAAGATGAACTAGTGAACTTGTTTCTTGTCGTCGCCTTGTTGTCTCCCTCCTCTAAGCGATATCGAAAACAAAAGAAGCTAATAAAAGAAAATAGATGACTTCATAGAATCAAACATGCAAGAAAAGAATAGCATAAAAAATAAAGAGACAATTAAAGAAAGACTTAGACTGAGCACTGCAAGATCATGAAAAAGAATTCTGAATTTTATTCAATAAGCATCAAATACAAAGCCTTTGACCTCTCCAATCCGCATTACAACACTCAAAGCTCTCTTTTTCTGGCTTTTCAGCTCTCTCGTGTACTCTCTCTTTCTATGAATACAGGTATTTATACGAAAATAGTGATAAGGGAGAGCGTAGGGAGATAGGAGGAGTTGGTTATTTTTGAATTTCAATCTTCCCCTTATCTCCAAACTTGATTTATCCAGAATTCTGATCTGCAGCTTATTGGCATGTTGATTGCTAAATATTGCTTATCAGATAATAGAATTCGAAATAGTGATCAACATATGTGTTGTAACCCTTTACATCTTCTTTCTGGATCATCTTGAATCATTAACTTTGAGATTCGGTAGCGAAAGTTATGATTAAAATGCTAAATTGTATCCAATCTGAATCCGAATCTAAATTGCTTCATCTCATCCCTTGATCTTCTCTCTATCCATTTATCCTCAGCAAACTCAATAGGGTCTTCAAAAATTCATTTTTCTTTGAATTTTAATACTATTATCTTATCTGGTAAATTCAATCCTCAGATAAGATAGACTAAAGATTCTTTGAATTTGAGTCGATCCCTGTTTGATTTGAACTTTTGAGTTTAGATAGGATTCATGTTTATGTTCTCTTTATCATCCTACAAGGATTAGGACATTAAGATAAGTGATTTTATAATAATTTATTACAGAATATGAGTAGGAATGTAATAATATTTATGCAATATATGTGTCCAAACAATCTTGGCTAGGGGTTCTTTTAACTCTAACTCTTATACCTTATTTTCTTTCTTTTTATATATTTAGTGGTATTATTTCTTAGTTCTATCATGCTTTCTAATCTGCCCATGTAACGGGCCTTTAGTTGGTGACACCCAAACTGAACGATCTTAAGGCACCGGGTGAGAAAACACCCCAAAGACTTAAGGACTTGAGCAAATAAGACCACAAAACTAAGAATTTTATTTATAAGATAAACCGCTTTTAGACGTGAATACTTATACTTTATGAGGCACAAGTACCCAACTTAATCAGAGGATTTATATATCTATATATTCTTTTTCTTTTTATAAGACATAAGAATCTTTGTTTTTTATCCCTAAGTGTGTAAGTGTATAAAGTGTGCATATTTCATCACGGTAAAGATCAGAACTAAATTACTTTTTCAAGTTTTCTTCCTAACCGTAGAAATCAAATAAATAATCTTATTTTGACCAAGTATAAGAAATCCTAATTATGATTCTCTTATTCCTTAAAATTGACTTAATTTCTTACAAAAAATATATCAAAATATTGTTCTTTTTTCAAAAAGTTTTTATCTATTTTTTAGTTATATTAGTCATGTTAGATTGTTAGAGCCCTCCCTACACTTATCTCATGCATTGTCCTCAATGCATGACTGTAATGCATGAATGCATGAAAATAAAGTGTAAAAAGAGGTGCCAAAAAAATAGTAATACAAAAATATGTACAACATCATGTTCTCCCATACCTAGATCTTTGTAGGTCTCATCCCACTAGCTCGATTCCCATCATTCTAATGGATTCTCTTTATAGGACAGAGTAGGGAGGCCAATCTTTTTGTAATTTTAGCTTTCTTCCTTCTAAGTCTTACCTTCCTTAAGCTCTTTTACTCATATTTCTACATCCATTGTTCAAAAATTGATTACCATTACACCTCTCAGTTGGAACTTCCTCACTATGAACGTCTAGGTATTCTAGTTCTGCTTCATACATCTCCTCAAAATTTAGATCAACACTTTCCTCTGAAGTGTAATTAACAAAAATATCTCTGACCGGTTCATCCAAACATATGAGTTCTTCTTCAAAGAGGTTTGTAAAGGTTAGTTTAATCGGAGGCTCTTAAATTATATTCTCATGCGATATTTTATTGATTGGATCATCAAAAGTGAAGACACTCAAATCAATTTTTCTTTTCTTAAAGGGGACTCTAAAATTAGAATTTCCAACACATGTCTTCTCATTAATATAATCATACTCATCCTTAAATAATTTATCAAGATATAGAGGCTCATTCTCTATACCTTCACTTTCTTCTTCATAATTGTTCTCAATGAAGTTTACCTCAAACGTTTAGTCTCTTATCTTATGAAGTTGTTTTTCTAGGTTAAAGATATTGACTTCTCTAGTCATGTCTCCAAAGGTTAACCTCATGGACCATTCCTACAGTTGATAATAGCATTGGCAGTAGCAAAGAATGGGCACCCTAAGATAACTAGAGTTTGAGCCCTAGGATTGGACACAGGTTATGTCTTAAGAACTATGAAATCAACAGAGTAGATAAACTCTCCGACCTGGATAAGGACATCATTAATTTTTTCCTTGGAAACTTTCACTGATCGGTCCGCCAGTTAGATGGTGACTTGAGTTGGACTAAGATCGCTCAGCCCGAGTTGTTGATAAACTGAGAAAGGAAGCAAATTGATACTTGCTCCCAAGTCAAGAGTGCACGACTAATCTCTGGTTGTCCTATAGTGTAGGCAGTGGTGGGACAACCTGGATCCTTATACTTGACAGGGATAGGACCCGATAATAGCTCACTAATATTAGTAGTTAGGAAGATTTTCTTAAACACATTAGTCTTTCTCTTCTTGGTGCACATGTCCTTAAGAAATTTTGCAAAAGATGGGACTTCTTGGATGGTATCAAGAAGTGGCACATTTATCTTCACTTGATTGAAGATTTTAATTATCTTATTCATGTGTGGATTCTACTTGTTGTTCTTCAGCCTATTTGGAAATGGTACTATAGGCTTGTATACCTGACTGGCTGACTTACCTTTTTCAGACTAGTCAGATTGGGATGGATTGGAACTAGATGAAGTGGACGCTTGTGTGTTGTTGTGCTAAATGGGATTGGGTGGCATAAATACTTGATTATTAACTTTCTTTCCTGACCTCAATGTATGGACAACATTGCATTAATTAAACTGTTGATCCCCAGCCTGATGAACTTGACTAGAGTTCCTAGGGATTATTTACCGGTTGACTACGTAACGTACATTTGGGTCTCTCACTTTGTGAATTAGCTACTTGACTCATTTGAACCTCTAACCTTAATATGGCTTGTGCTTTGTTGTTCTGCAATATTTGTATGAGGGACTCTTGGTTCCTCATTTCTATAGTCTTCTCAAAATCAGTCATTCTTTTCTCAAGTGAAGGACTTTGGAAGGAAGATTGTGGAGCATAGTTTGAAAAGTTTTGTTGATAATTAGATTGGTGATTGGAAGAATTGTGATGGTAATTGGGTTGATGATAGGAAGAATTTTGATTATGATTGGGTTGTTGGAAATGGTTTGACCTTGAGTGGTCATTATTGTTTTGGCTCCATGAGAAATTTGGATGATATTCTCCAGCCAGGATTGTACGTTTGAGCGTAAGGATCATTTTAGGGCCTTGAAAAGGCTGCATTCATGGGCTCGGATACATTTGTTGAGCATTGAAAACAGGACATTCCTCAGACACATGATTCATGGCTTGACAGTAAGTACAGCCTGGAGTTGAAAATTAATTTGGGCTGACTTGATTGACTGGAACTGGCTGTTTTGTTTTTAGAGCTTCCATTCTTCTGATTAGGTTGGAAATTTTAGCCTCGACAGCTATAGATGATTCTATTGAATGGAGGCCTCCTTTTGAAGAGATAGCATTTGTTTTCTCATACTTTTCAGGGGTACGTTCCATTGAAGGGTTTTTCGGTTAGATCATCAAATAAATCTCACGCTTGGTTTTCATCCTTCTTCAAGAATGCCCGTTGGTACATGGTTTCTAAGAGGGTTTTGTTCTGATAGTCTAAACCATCATAGAGAATTTGGCATTGTCGCCACTTCTCTATGCCATGATGAGGACACTGGATAAGGTCTTTGAAGTGTTCAAAATACCTCTAAAACAGTTCACTAGGTTCTTTCTTGAGCTACACGATATTCTTCCTAATGAGAGCGGTCTTATGAATTGGATAAAATTTTCTCAAGAAGACCTTGCTGAAATCATCCCCACGATGTGATGGAACTGACCGCCAAGCTGTATAACCTTTTTTTGACTAAGTCCTTAAGAGAAAATAGGACAAATCTCAACCTTACAAGATGAGAGATTTTCATCATTAAGCATACTTTCTCAAATTCTCTTATGAAGAAATACACAACTTCAGACTCTAAGCCATGAAATTTAGGGATTGTGTTGATGAACTAAGGTTTAAGCTCAAAATTATTGTCACCAATCGATGGAAGCTAGATGCAAGATGGAAGTGAGGTTCTCATGGAGTAGAACCTGTCCGGCAAAGATATTGGTTGAGCCATAACCGGATCTGTTTTAGTTCTTGTTTAGGTTGTAAAGTGTTTCTAGTTAACATAGATGAATTTGGGTCTCTCGACCACACTTGCATACAAAATTATGACCACAAACAAGCTTATCAATCATTAAAAAAAAAAATTTAACCACGACTATTCTAAAGAAAACTGGGACCTAGACAACTCCTAACTAGTTGATTGTCCACAAGAGGTATAATGCAGACTCTGACTACAAGCTAATCAGCTAGGTCAGGGCAAGATTGGTGGGAGGTATTTTCCATTGATTTGCAAAGGGAAAAACTTACAAAAAAAAGAGTCAAGGAGCTAAATTACAAGTATTCTAAAAAGATTACAAGTAGATCTCCTCTGAGATTCTGGAGAAGTGTGCCGGTAGGAGTCTGGTCAGCACGCGACCACTTTGTCCCTTTGACGATGTGAACGATGAGATTCCCTTCTCGCCTGGTTCGGGGAATCAGAGAACAGAAAGTTGGTAGAACCCTCTTATTACTTCTCAAACTGCCTCCACTTGGGAATTCCTTCTCGCCTGGTTTCGGAGATTCCTTGAGAGGAAGGTATTAGGGTATCAGCACCCTGATTAGAGAAGTAGTTCTCTAAAGTCTCTGAATTCTTAGAAGCAAGAGAATAGCTCTCTGTTTAGCTTCTCTATGTGCGCCTTGTGTAGTCGTGAAGAAGTCCGTGCAGTCTCTGTAGCGCGTGGTGGTCCTCTCTCCTTGTGCCCCTGGTGGGCTATTTATAGGGAGAGCAAGGGTATAATTGTCCCTTGAAAATATGAAAACAGATTGAATCAAATCTGTTTAAATCTGAAAAGTAGTCTTACTGCGAGGCTAGAATCAGCTTTTGCGAAGTTAGAAGTAGCAGGTCGGTTGATCCTCCTGATCTGTATTGATCCTTTCCATATAATTGGAAGATTTCTCTGATCCTCTTACTCGTTTTAGGAGAGTCAAGAGATTATGGCAATCAACTACCGAATTTGATCTCAGATTTGATCTTGATTGGATTTAATCTTGATCCTGATTAGATTTGATCTCATCTAGAGATTTAATTGGTCAAAGGTTGACCATGACGGACCCGTAGCAGAGCTGCCACGTCGAGCTCATAGTGAAGCTGGAAGAAACATCTGGCGAAGTCAGAAGAAAGCTCTTCAGCGGAGCTAGATAACATCTGTGGCGAAGCTACCGAACATCCTTCTGCGTGGTTGCGTGTGGCTTTGAGCAAAGTTAACTCTGTGGAATTAACTGAGCACTTCAGGCGAAACTATAAGTTAGCTTCCTGACGGAGCTGTGAATGACTTCAAGGCGAAGTTAGGTGATCTTAGCCTCTCAGGCAAGGCTATCCCTTTGGTCTCATGTGATGCTAAGTGCTAGCATTTTAGACCTGCTGAGGTCTGTTTAGAGACAATTCGGGCTAACTGTCTGCTTCACTGGATCAGTAGAGTCCAAGTTGCTTCTTTGTCCCTCGGAGATGGGTGAAAACTGGTCGTCAGCTTATCTGTCACTTGTCTTTTTTAAATGTCAACAAGTTTAGACATTGTTCAGGCCAGTCAGCTTATCTATCACTTGTCTTTTATAAATGTGAACAAGTTTAGACATTGTTTAGGCCAATCAGCTTATCTTTCACTTGTCTTTTGTAAATGTCAACAAGTTTAGACATTGTTCAGGCCAGTCAGAATCTTGTCTTTTTTAAAGTGTCAACAAGACCCCCTTCAAAGTTTTTGAAAGTCTGCAATGACTCAGACTTCGAAATATTTTGAACTGCTTTGACCAATAGTATGTGAAGTATGAACGTCGCCCTGGTGGTTGAGTTCAGCTTCGCTTTTAATCCTGCCTTGGGATAAATTCGCTGAAGAATCGTGTAGATTCGCGACTCTGGGTAGCTTCGCATCTGGGTGGCTCCGCATCCAAGCCTTCCGGTATAGGTTCGCTTTGGAACATCTTCCCTTTCCCGAGGCCAACTACTTTCGGCCAGTTACGAGAAGGATTGCTCTTTTTCGAGGTTAGAATAACCTCTCTTGCATTAATCGAGGGAGATCATTCCTCCCTTGCGCGTTTTTGAGGGAGAATATTCCCTTTCTCAAGGCTCAATAAATGCACATTAACGAGGGAGATCATTTCTCCCTTGCGCGTTTTCAAAGGAAACCGTTCCCTTTCTCAAGGCTCAATAAATGCCTTAAATCCGCTCGTGCTTCTATGCTTGAAGCCGCAGCGTTGCGCTCAAGCTATAAGGCCTATAAATAGGACACCCGAGGTCCTTTGAAGAGAAGCGGTCTGCTCATATCTTCTCTTGATTGTTTAGAGAGAGATACTCAGATCTCTGAACTAGTGGGGATGCCCACTCTGGTCATTACCCGGCCGAGAACCGGTGAGTTTTGGTCATCCAGAGACTTTACTAATGAACTGATAACTTTTAGGGAGTTTATCTCCCTTAATTTAGCTTTAACAGCTGCCTCAGGGATTGATTTTCCTTGTTCTTTGTTTGTATTAGACTGATCTGCAGAGAAGGGTTTCAGCCCTGTTTCCCAGCTTCCCAGTGAAGCTATCTTTTGAACAAAGAAAGATCATTGCATGCTTGCTTGCTAAGTTCACCACACAGGCAAAACTTGGGACTTAGTGTCTTCAAAGTTGAGCCAGTCTTGCCATATAGATGGGGTCAAGACTGCGTCGCTCATGATCAGTCTGGCTTAGCCATATAGGCGAGGGTAGGACTTGGCTTATGTTGAGTTAGCTCATCATAACTGTGCAAGCGAGGCTATCCTTTGCTTAACTGAAACTAGAATCCATTGTTAAACTGCAAATGAATCGGATTTAAATTGTTTCGCCCCAAAGAATTTGACTTAGCATTTCACTTTTGCAGCTTTTCCTTTAACTTACTGCTAACTTATTTCGGTTTGCATTGCAGTGAGTTATGTTCACCAGTCTCTGATGGAAGAGACCAGAAAGTTGCCTCTTGCTTTTCCAGTTGAAACTTTAAATCCTAAGCAGGAGGAACAAACTGGGGCAGCTGATGTGTGTTCCTAGAAGAGGTTGGCAGTCGCTTATCCAAGATGATCCACTTCGAGGCGGGGCTGGTAGTCGCTTATCCGAGATGATCCACTTCGGAAAAGCAGATGTCACCTGTGTTGGCCCGAAGGCCCACATCACTCTAGTTTTGATGATGATCAACTCATGTAGTTATGTTTACTAATGATCTTGTGTTTAATTAGTGACAGATTTATGATCAAGATCTTAGTTGGTGTGTAGCTTCAACAAAGGATTTGAAGTCAAGTTTTGGAGCTAGCACGGTTTGATCCAAAGAGCTATTGGATCGTGTTTGGACCAAGACAAGAAGATGAGAAGGCTTCAAGTGAAGACTTCAAGAAAATGAAGACTTGTGTCTAGGTTTGTTTTTATAAGATTTTGTTTTTGGATAAAATGTAAAGGATAGAATAGTTGGTGGATTGTTCAAGTATCATATACACACACACTCTTGATAGTTTTGTTCTTACAAAAGATTTTCTATTTTAGAAAATACATGTTTTGTTTTGGTATTCCAAGTATTAATGTTTAACCAAAACCATGTTTAGATCTTAAAGTCAAAAACATAGATATTTCACCATGTTTGTGTAGTGGATCATATCCATACACACTATGCTTTAATAGAGTTTAAATATCTTGTTTTTGTATTTGGAGAAGTTTTGGAAAAACAATTTTTGGAAAAATAAAGTTTGGAAAATACCGTTTTTGTTTTGAACAAATATTTCCAACTTACAAAAATAGTCCAAATTATTTGTAACATCTTTGATTTTATGCAAGCATGTTTGTTTATCAAAATATATTGGTAAAATTACTTTTGTAGATTTTTCAGTATTTTATGGGATTTTATTTAAGCCAAAAAGACAACATTTTAATCCCTTAAGTTTTGCTGTCTGGCTTCAGACGGTCGACCGCACCCTGAAGTCGATCGACCGGACAGTCGACCGACGTGCACAGACGTGCACGCCTTGACCTGGCAGATGGCCGGTCGGCCGACCCGGTCGACCGTCCAGAGAGCTCTGCTCTCTGGAAAGGCCCCAGTCGACTGGGTGGTCGACCGAACAGAGTGCCTTGCTCTCTGTATCTTGCCTCGGTCGACCGATGGCACAACGGTCTGAAATATGACCGTTGGCCGGTCGACCAGGCGGTCGACCGACAGGTCTGTTAGACCCCAACGGCTAGTTTTTCAGACTCTATAAAATGGGGCATTTGGGGGATGTTTTAAACAAGATTTTCAAGTGGATTTTTCACCAGTTTTCTCAACTCTTTTAAGAGGTTTTCTCCACTTGTTTTAGAGCAAATATTTTCAATCAAAAGGAGAGTTTATCAAGAGTATAAAAGAGATTTTCCTTGAGTTTTCCTCCATTATTCTCATCCTTGTTTTTCTCATAACACTTGAGCTATCCATTGCTATATCTACCTATAGGAGTTTGTTGTGAGAGGATTCTAGGTGATCAAGAGTTGTGATCACCAAAGTTCTACTTTGTTCCTTTGAGGAGGCGGACGTGTGTGTTCGCATTGTTTCGGGTCCTAGTGGGGACTCGGTGGTTTCGAGTTCGTGTGTGAACTCCGTGTTTGAGGTGCGGCCTCGGCGAGCCGGTGGGCTTGCGGTGTGTACGGACTAGGGAGTCCGAGAGCTTGTAGGTGTTGCGGCACCGAGTGATCTGGTGGGATCGATTATAGTGGAAATCCTTCGTGTGTCGAAGGCGGGGATGTAGAGCAAGTGTGCTCGAACCTCGAAACAAATCCCTTGTGTTTGCGATTGCTCACTCTCTCTCTCTCTTTGTCTCTTGTTTATATCTTGCATGCTTCTATTGTGTTTATCTTTACATGCTTGATATATATTGTGTGCTTAATTGATATACTTGCTTGGGATTATTTGCTAACACTAGTTTTCAACCAAGAGAGCCAACGCGGCACCTCAACCCATATCCAGGGGAATCTTGAGGAGTTAGTCCGGAGCCCTTCACGGGAAATTCGACTACACTCTTGTGTTAAACTTGGTGTTTAGTGTAATAAGTTTAATTTGGTCATTATAGTTTTTAATTCCGCATTTAGTGACCATTAGATTAGCCATCACCTATTCACCCCCCCTCTAGGTGATTTACAACCTGTAAGGTCTTGGATCCTTCTTTTGCCAATTTTCATCAAAGAAGATCCAGCTTTCTGGTGGCAATCGGTCCTTCGCCAATTTTCATCAAAGAAGATCTAGCTTCTTGATGGCAAAATCTGCCATTATGCAAAGGATTACGGCCTTGTATAGGAGGAAGGCCTTTCGTGTCCAGTTGGTTAGGCTTGGAAGTAGATAGGACCACTTATATGCCTTTTGAGCAAATAATTCTGTTATACGAAATACAACCTAATATAGTAGTATCAATGTACCTTCCCTTTTAAATCAATAAAAGTTCAGTCTCTGCTTATCTGATTTGCTTCTCCTCCTTTTCCATTTGAGAACATTTGAAGTGGACCGGCGGAGCTAAACTTCATACGAAGTTAAAGACAGAATCCTATCTGAATCAGGAACAAGCTTCCAGCAAAGCTAGCATGAATTTTTCGTGATGTTCGGGATGTGCTTTTAGCAGAGCTATTGATACGTCGCGCTAAGTCAACACTTGACTCGTGGCGAAGTTAGCCTTTGTGGGGCTGAATCAGCGCTTCTCGGGAAGGCGCTTTAGGCGCCGTTTCAAATTAATTTGAAATGAACCTTGCTCTTATCGAGGCGTCGTTTTAGGCGATCATCAGCCTATAAAAGCCTGATCGGGCTGAGAAAGAAGGTCATCACTTCTCTTTGAAATTTCCAGAGTATTTGACTCTTTTCTTCTTCTTCTTCGTTCAAGAATCCAAGAACCTCCTCCGTTCTTTAATGGCTCCCGAGAGACGAGCAGGAAAAAAGGTCGCAACCTCTACAACGGAGGGTTCTTCTCCTCCTCTGGTCATCGAACGACCGATCGCCGGTAAGGATCTTTCCCTTTTGATCAGAGATTTTCATCTCTCTTTTAAAGCCAATTTCTAGCTATCTTTCGATGAGTCCAGAATGATCAATTATGATCTGTTAATCTTAGGAGTTCAATTCCCTGAATTTCTCTTGATTTCTTAACTGGGAATATTAGAACCGAAGGGTTGTTCTTTAAGCTTCCAAGCGAAGTTATCCCTTAGGCGGTTCACATCCTATTGAATGACAGGATGCGAAGCTGTCCTTCGAAGTGTAACTGAAAAGGACCTTTAGGCAATAACACCTTTCTGACGAAGTTAGCCCTTGGGGCTTTGTCGCATTCTGTTGTTCGAAGCTAAGCTTCCAGAGCGAAGCTAACACTTTGACATTTTCCTGCATCCTACCTTCGTGTGAGTGCGGAGTTACGCTGCAATTGCGAAGCTAAGCTTCGGGGCGAAGCTATCATTAGGCCAGCTTTGCTCGGAAAGCGAGGCTAAGCCTTAACAAAAATTGCATTTTTTGTTTTAGCCTTTGTTTGGCTGATGAACTAATCATAGTTTTTCTTTGTTTTTGCAGTGCACTATACTCCTGGTCCTTTGAACAGTCTATTTGGCACGGCCAGGGGGCTAGATGGCAATGTCAGCTTGCAATTCCAAGGGCAAGCTTCGCTGTTCAGCAAGCGAAGCTCTCCTGCCCGGGATACACTTATCCATGGTGGGGATCAGCGCACCATGAGGAGCATCTTAACTACTGCTCCCCTTGAAGGTTCTGACCGACGAATTTATCGGAAGCCCGGCTTTATGTTCGGAGATGCGATGCCAGACCATGATCGCCAGCTGCTAGCCGGAGATGGGCAGTGAATTTTCCAATTAGATGGTGAGAAGTTCTATCTTCCGTCTAACAAACGACATTTTCCCTTGTCCTTCTTCCAATGCGTAACGAGGGCTCGGAAGATGCAGTGGCAAGTGAGTCGGACTACTAAATCCGTTCACGTAGGAAAGTTGATAATTTCCTCACTCGGTTATACAAGAGCGGGGCTTCCTCGCTGCATAATGGGTCTCCACCCTGGGAATGTACTCCCAGACATCCCAGTGGGAGAAAATCCTGCGGTGGCTCAGACTTTTAGAAATCAATTCTTTAAGGTTCGTGGTAACTATCCAGCCACTGATTTCAGGACTCCAGGGTGGATTCACCCTCCGAAGGCATGGTGGAGGGATTTGACTCTATATGTCCTTGCTCATTTCGAGGAGGATCTAGAGAGGCTGAATCTTTATGAGACAGTCAGGGCGATCTGTTATGGCATTCAGATGAGCGTAGCGAACTTCTACGCCATATTTGAGTTATACTGGCCGGCTACAGGGACCTTCTTCACCCCTGTTGGTGAATTGGGCATGACTTTGCATGAGATGTGAGAAGTCTCTGCTTTGCCTTTGGATCCCTCCCATACGAATAATATTTCCCGTGCGAGGCGGAATTGACACTTCTGGAGAAGCAGGAGCCTGCCTTGTTTGAGACCTATCGGGAATTGATGTGCCATTTGTACATTTGCTCCAGCATGCATGGGAGCAGTAAGGGAGCTTCATGCAGCTTGAAAAGCTGGGGAGATTATTTGTTCCCTAACATGGAAAATACTCCTGAAGCGGCTCATTATGGAGTTGCTGATGAAGACATCTTTCGCCGGATGCAAAAGCATTCTCAAGGGGATCTAATTTTGGAAGAAGATGATGGCCCCTATGAGAAAGGCGATATACTTTGGAGTTTTCACCATCAGGCCTGTCGACCGACGTCCTAGAAGGCACTTCTGGTTGGTTTCTTGACGGTCTGGTTGAAGAGATGTGTGGTGCCATCTTCTTCAGGCGACATCATTCATCCGACTGTCTTGTTGCCTGCCGCTCGTCTAGCCCATGGTCGTTCTCTTGGACTTCTTCCGGCCATGGTGTGCTGTATTCAGAGAGACCTTCACACATTGACGGAGGTTTTCTGTAGGCCACTAATGATGAAGCCGGGAAAGGGGACTATTTTGCCCTGTGACGGACCAAACCTCAGAATAGGTCTGCCGTATACTTATTTGATGGCGTGGTTTGCCCTTCACTGTCCCTCCATGATCGAAGCCGGAGAGGACCCCCCAGAAGGTGTTCGAATGGTGCTTCTCTGTCGATTCGAGGGATGTTCATGGCTGAAGACTTACGTGGCTGCGGTCCGTAAGTTGCTGTGCCGCTATGACGTCTATAGCCTTTTCCGCTGCTTCCCCTATATTAGGGATGCGGGCTATGGTGAAGAGTTCAAGGACATGGGGGAAGGGCAGACGTCATTGAGCCAGGGAATTTTTGAGTGACTGGTTAGCATTCGGCCCTCACATTTGTTGTACAGAGGCGGGGACACCTGCTACCTGGAGCCTTATGTTCCAAGTCGGTTTGCCCGTCAGTTTGGATATAACCAACTGTACGTGGGCAATCCAAACAGCAATTTGGCTTTCATGGGGAGCCTCATCGATGGAGCCCGTGCCTGGCGGTTCTTCATTGCTGGCTGTACCAAAGCGCAGCTGTACATGCCTTTAAGGACTCCGAACCTTCTAATGACCCTGGGATTCTGCCAGTGGTATACAACCTCAAACTCCACACCCACTGGATTTTTTGTTAATTCTTCTGATATGAAGTTAATTTCTCAGCGGCTGAAACAGAAAGTCACTGAGAAGGGCGAGGGTAAAAGGGTTCGCGTCCCAGGCCTCGGGGTGTTCATTACCGTTGATGACAGTGAAGCCTCGGATGCAGGAAGTCCTCGCTTCGAAGCGAAAACGGGTGCTGAGGCTCCAGCAGCTGCTTCTGGTGTGGTGGGGACGGCCCCCATAGAACATGCCGATGTTGAAGAAGTGGAGGAAGAAGATCCCGACGTTCACTTCAAACGAAAGCGGGAGGGTGAATCTCGGAGGAAGAGGGTAGTGAAGAAGCCTCGTCGCTACGCTCCTACGGTTGTGGCAGAGGGCAGATTTCCTACTGCGGCTCCTCCTCCTGCCCCATTAGTAACTGAATTGTCAGTTCCTAAACCGACTACTGGCGAAGCCGCTCTGGACCCGGGTAAGATCAGCTTCGTTCTTGTAATACACTTCTTATGTGTTCCAGACAGCTCATGGTCTGTTTTATGATTCAGGAACTGAGGTGGTGAGAAGCCTGAGAGCTGAAGCTGTCGGAGAACAAAGGGAGCATTATGATCCCTTGTTTACTTTTAAAGAGGGCGATGAGGCTGGCTATTTTGCTGTCTCCGAAGAATCCGGAGATGATGGGCTGATGTCGGTCCTTCGGGCGCCGGGACTTCGAAAGGAAGTTCCGAAGGTTCTAGCTCCTTTAGGTGGACCACGGAGGGTTCAGCAAGCGAAGGCGGACCTGCCATTCATATTAATTCCACCAAAGATTTTCCTATGGAGCCCGTAGGGACTAATGCAGCCGTCAAGACGATTGAGGCGACATTATCTTTTGGTATTGTTTTGACCTTTTTAGCACTTGCTATTTGTTATGCCCTGCCTAAACAAAGTCTTGTTGTAGGTATTCCGCCTTTGGGTGTATCGACTTCAAGGGAGCCAACCAATCTTCCTGAGGGAACTAGGGGTGAAGCAAGTGCTTCGACCGCAGCGGATGCTGCTGAGTTGGATACCTTGTATGGCGACCTGCCCTCTTATCAGCCTGAACCAGCCAGAGGAACTAAAATTGTGGGAACGATAGTCACGGAGCCAATCTCACTTCCAACTATATCGGCGAGTGAGATGCCATTGGTTTCGCCAGCGCCGCCTATCTTGCCAAGTGCGGAGCTGAGGGTGTTTGCCAGTCCTACTTCCCCAACACTGGTGGTTGAGCCCATTCTCCAGAAATAGTCACTAGTCCGACCTTGGTTGTGGCTAGTGTACTGGTTTCAATGAAGACTCCTCTGAGATCACTGATGACCTCTCATGTTGCTGCAGCCAGTGCTTTTACTATTACTTCCACAGTAGTGTCAATAAAGCCGGTGGAGTCTTCAGAGGCTACTCGTCTGCCAGGAGTGATTGAGGCTGAGATGAGTTTGTGGTTGAGCTAGTTGATAGCTTCTATAAGGGCTTAAAGCGATCCATTGCTTTGATCTTGAAAGGCTCAACTACCTCATTTTCTGCTTTAAAGGTGGTCCTCTCTTGAAGCATTAAGAGTATCCGAGACTTTGGAGGGGATGACCAGGCCGCTGCATTGGAACTTCTGGTGGACCAACTTGAGAGAGATATAGACAAATGGCGCCGTCTTAGATTCAGACCTGGAGTCTTCAGTTAACGAACAGCTTGCGCACCTTGTTGCTCAAATACATGAAGCTCATCTTGTCGCTCAGGAAGCCGCTAAGGCCATTTCTTCTGACTTGAAATCCTTGGAGACAAGGAAGGTAGAGCTCGGGGACGCCATAGATGCTTCTAGCAGTACTCTTCTTGACGCTGAAGATAAAATTAAAAAGGCCAAGGAGATGATCAGGAAGGTAAATCTTCTTTTATCCAAGGCTGAACCAGTGCGTCTTGAAGAGGCTGCCTGGCTCGAGCAGCTTAGGGCTCAAAATGACGAACTCTTGCAGCAAGAGCTAGCTCAGAGAGCAACCTTGGTTGAAGTTGAAGCTCGCTTAGCCCAGACGACGAGCTTTAATAAGGCTGAGCTGAGGTCGCAGGCGCTTGTCAGCGCTGCTGACGATAGGAAGACAAGGCTAGCCATTCTTGAAGGACGGATCAAATCTTATGAAGCACCATCATAGCTTGTAATATGTGCCTTCATGTATCCCTCTTTTTAGAATCAATGAAAAGCGATTTCATTTTGACTCCCCTGTTGTATTTCCAACTTATTTTATTTCTGAATTCTCGCTTTCAAGTTGTATCGCAGCCTTTTGAGAAAATAGTCCTTACTGAACTGAATAATGAGACTTGGCTATCTGCCAGTTCAGAGGTCGCAATGACGTAACCAATTGAGAAGCCACCAAGCTCGAAGTAGTCCTTATCGGACTGAAAGGTGAGACTTGGCTATCGCCGGTTCAGAGGTCGCAATGACATAATCGATTGACCACCAAGCTCAAAGTAGTCTTTGTCGGACTGAAAGGTGAGACTTGGCTATCTGCTGGTTCAGAGGTTGCAATGACATAACCGATTGAGAAGCCACCAAGCTCGAAGTAGTCCTTGTCGGACTGAAAGGTGAGACTTGGCTATCTGCTAGTTCAGAGGTCGCAATGACATAACCGATTGAGAAGCCACAAGCTCAAAGTTTTGATGGGATTTGGAAAAAGTCTCGATTTCATTGAGAAAAATAAGGAGATCACTGTCATAGGTTTAATGTTAACGTAACAGCGAAATGGATGCCAGAGGTTATACTGTTAAACATAGCATGAAAGGGTCTCGTTCTCACGGGGAGAAACGAGGAAATCACTGTCATAGGTTTAATGTTAACGTAATAGCAAAATGGATGCCAGAGGTTATACTGTTAAACATAGCATGAAAGGGGTCTCGTTCTCATGGGGAGAAATAAGGAAATCACTGTCATAAGTTTAGTGTTAACGTAATAGCGAAATGGATGCCAGATGTTATACTGTTAAACATAGCATGAAAGGGTCTCGTTCTTACGGGAAGAAACGAGGAAATCACTATCATAGGTTTAGTGTTAACGTAGCAGCGAAATGGATGGAAAAATCTTTATATGTGGTCTTACCATTCTATGGATGAGAATTGGTAAGTGATTTTGGAGAGGGAATCAAATGGGAACAGGTCCATTAGGATTTATAGCAAATCCTCAGCTGTCAATGGGTTTGATATGCCTTTACCAACTATCGTTTGAGTCGGGCTAGCCATGCTATTCCCCTCAGCATGATGAGTTATCGAGGACTTATGTTGGGCTTAAAGGCCAACATTTTCCTCTATCCTTAACCGTTAAAGCTGTTGGATCATTTGGTTAGCGTATGTGTAACCTTGATTCTCCTTTGAGACAACCAGTATATGACCAGGTTCCTACTGGTTTATGGTTGCATGATCTCGTTTGGAGGAAGAGAGAGCTCTTTATGTGTACCTTGGATTTGAAGGTTTTGATCAGAGGTGTAATGTTAACTTGATCATGAGAAGGATCCTTAATCAAGGATAATACTTCTTTAAGAACTTGCCATTGATCGGCATCATGAATAAATCGCCATCTGAAGTCATAAGGCGATATGCTCCGTTTAAATAGACTGTTTCTATTACAAACAGTCCTTCCCATTTAGGCTGCTATTTGCCTTTCGTTTTGTGCATCATGATCATCGGTCGTCTGACGGCTAAAACCAAATCTCCTTTTTGGAAGACTCTTTGTTTGGCCTTCTTGTTGAAGGCTTTTGAGATTCGAGCTTGATACAACTCGATGTGCTGCTGAGCTTGTAGTCGCTTCTCATCTAGGGCTTCGAGCTCTTGAAGACGCAACCGATCATTGTCCTCTGATGTGATCTTAGTGGTCAGAGAAACTCGTAATGACGGCATTTGGATTTCCAACGGTATGACTGCTTCACACCCGTACACCAGAGAAAAAGGCGTATTGCCTGTCGGGGTCCGAACTGTGGTTCGGTAGGCCCAAAGACATTCACCAAGCTTTTCGTCCCAATCTCGCTTATTCGAGGAGAAGAATTTTTTGAGTAACTAGATGATCGTCTTGTTGAATGCTTCTGCCAAGCCATTAGCGGCGGGATTATAGGTAGTTGAAGCCACATTTTGAATTCGGTATTTATCGTAGAATCGATAGAATACCTGGCTTATGAATTGGGGACCGTTATCATAGATGAGCTGCCTAGGGACACCAAATCGATGAATGACGTGGTGTTTGATGAAATTAACCATGTTGGAAGTTTTGACTTCAACCAGTGGTATGGCTTCTGCCCACTTTGAAAAGTAATCGGTTATTGTCAGGATAAACCGGTGACCTTTTGTCGAAGAGGGGTTGATTGGCCCTACGACATCGATTCCCCATACTTCAAATGACCATAAAGCAACAGTTGGATGGAGCAACTCCGGACGCTGGTGTATGAAGTCCGCATGAATTTGACATGTTTTACACCTTCGTGCATATTGGGTGGCATCGGCTATCATGGTTGGCCAATAATATCCAAGCCTATGCATTCTGTCTTTAAGTTTTGGACCTGTCTGATGAGCTCCGCATATGCCGTCGTGTGCTTCTTTAAGCACTTCCTGCGCCTCTGAATTAGAAAGGCAACGGAGAAGAATACCGTCATATGAACGACGATAAAGTGTCTTCAGAGTTGGATCATAGTAAAAACGGAGAGACCTCCGTCTGATAGATGCCGCTTCTTTAGGATCGTCTGGTAACAGACCATGTAGAGCATAGTCGATGAAAGGAAATTACCAATCCCTCAGCTCAAGATCCGTCGAGATATTATAGACCTCTCTGGTTCTTAACATATGTTTAGAGCAGACAAGATGTCGAGTCGCCACTGTGAGGTGATACTCGGTGTCGACTGGTAAGGCTAGTGTTGTTGCTAATGCAGCAAGAGCATCCGCCTTAGTATTCTGAGATCGAGACGCATGCCCGATGTAGAAACCATCAAACAGATTAGCCAATTCGATGACCGTGTGATAATAAGGCACCAAGTTTTCGTGACGGACCTCATATTCGCCTTTAACCTGACTGATAATCAATTTTGAATCGCCGTAAGCTCCGAGGTAGCGTACGCCCATTCCGTGGGCGAGCTGAAGGCCAAGGAGTAGAGCATTATATTCCGCTAGATTATTGGAGCATGATTCCATCAGAGAGAATGCTCAAGGAAGGACGTGATTTTGTGTGGGAGATAAACATAACCCCCACGCTTGCAATGATTCTGCCTTTAGGGCCTATTCGTGATGCTCTATCGAAGAACATCTGCCAAACTTCATCCTCTGGAGTTACATTGGACTCGAAAACTTCATCCGGAATATCTTCGTGAAGTTTTGAGTGTTCCGGAACTGGATGAGCAGCCAAGAACTCTGCAAGGGTCTGGCCTTTAACTGCCTTTTGAGGGATAAAGATCATGTCGTATTGAGATAAAAGAAGCGCCCGTTTAGCTAATCTTGAATTCAATGATCCTGGCTTCGTCATGAGAAGACGCAAAGGATTCACTCTGGAGATGACATGTATGGTTTGGCCGACCAAATAATGTCGTTCTTCTGAACGGCAAAGACAAGAGCTAAGCACTTCTTCTCGATAGGATTATAACGAGATTCCGCCCCTATCAGAGTCCTGCTCAGATAATAAATGGCCTGTTCGTGACCATTGTCGTCTTTTTGAGTAAGCAGGGCACCAAGAGAATGGTCTATAGCTTTCACATAAAGCAAGAATAGTTTCCCTGATGTGGGAGCTACTAAGACTGGAGGTTTTATGAGATATCTCTTGATTCTTGGACGTTTGCTCCTGAGCTTCCACGCGTCGACGAAGGTCATCATTACTGTTATCAGCCATATTCACTGATACTCTGTCTATTCGCACTGAGCTAACTGTCGCCGAAGAGGCATACCCACTGTCTCCGTCCTCTTCATTAGACCATTGGACTAACCCTTTCATTGATTCTGGTGAGGTTACTGCAGTTGAGGAAGATGGCTGTTCATAACTATAGGGTATTGCAACTCTAGATCTGTTATTTCGGAAGACATCTTCTTCATGTACCAAGACTTCGCCCAAGCCAGGGCTATAATCCGGATTTGGGGAACTATAGGGAGTGTCGTGGGACGCTTGTCAGCCCCTGCGCAGCTCTTGTCCTCTTCCGGTCATGTTAACGGATGCAGAGGGTAGATCTCGCGATACGCTCCTTTTGCGATGCTTCATCGGAGCTTGCACCGTCAGTCGATCAAAAACTGACTGTCGACCTGGAGGAGCGGCAAGGATCGGTCCTAACCAGCAATGGAATGAGTGGACTATCACCAACTGACATCCCACTTGTTGACAACAGGAGGAAGAAGTTTGGAAAGATTCTGATTTCCGTTTGCTTATCAAGAATTCCCACAAGTCGGACCCAGTTGGGCCTAAACGATCCAGTGCAGAGGCTCTGTTGAATCGCGCAGAGGACAATATCCTGCTCCTTTTATCACCGCACAGGGGATTAGCACTAAATAGTTCTAGCTTCGCGGCTAAGAACCTTGGGAATGTCCTTAGGTGTTAGAGCTGCATAAGCAACGCTGTCAACACTTAGGGATAATCTCTTAGCTCTGCTACGAGGCGCGAGCTTAGCGCTTGATGAACTAGGAAGCGAAGCACGCTGTGGTGCTTTATCCGCTATGCTACTGCGAAGGCGGTTAGCCTTAGATAGTGCTTTGGCTCTTGATTCGCGGCTAAAAGCTTTGGAAACGCCCATGGGCGCTGAAGCTGCATAAGCAACACTATCAGCATTTAGGGACAATCCCTTAGCTCCGATGCGAAGGGCGAGCTTAATACTTGAAGGACTGGGGAACGAAGCACGCTGTGGTGCTTTGGTTCTAGCTTCGCGGCTAAGACCTCATGCGTACCCTGTGGTACAGTAGCTTCGCTCATGAGAACGAGGCTGGCGCGAGTCGTTACTGCTCTGGAATTGGGCGAAGGTACGGTCGCCGTTGTGACTTCGCGGATAGCAACATTGTTGGAGCAGGCAGGCATCTTACCTTTTTCTTCGCAAGAGAGACGTACTTGTGGCGTAGTTGCGCCTGAGGCTTTATTCAGAGCCTTCTGCTTTGGCCTTCACATCTGCTTTGACAAGGGAGACGTAGGTTCGCAGGGAACCTGACTAGCCACACGCGATGCTGAGGAGTGTTGGTAGAATTCTGCTTCTGAGGCCTTGGCCATGGAGATCTTTCTATGCTTCCGTGCATGAAGCATTAGACCACCCCCAGAGAGGACTTCTTCAAATTTTTCTTGGTCGAAGTGAACGACCAGGTTCTCAAATGTGATAGGCTTGCACTGCGGGCCTGCTTCCTTGTTGCGCCAGAAGATCGCAGTAGGCTTGCAGAGAGCCTTATCTGTCTCCGCAGAGACTTGCTTTAAAGATTTAGCCAGAGGAACTCTGGCCACATTGGCTTCCTTGAATTCAGAGATAGACCCGAAGGTCTGTTCGTCACATTGCGACACTTGTTTCTCAGCAGTGGAGAAATCAATCCCCAGCGGAGTCGTCATCTTGTTTTTCATTGATTTGCAAAGGGGAAAACTTACAAAAAAAAGGGTTGAGGAGCTAAATTACAAGTATTCTAAAAGATTGCAAGTAGATCTCCTCTGAGATTCTGAAGAAGTGTGCCGGTATGAGTCTGGTCAGCGCGCGATCACTTTGCGCGATCACTTTGCCCCTTTGACGATGCGAGCGATGAGATTCCCTTCTCGCCTGGTTCGGGAAATCAGAGAACAGAAGGTTAATAGAACCCTCTTGTTACTTCTCAAACTGCCTCCACTTGGGAATTCCTTCTCGTCTGGTTCCGGAGATTCCTTGAGAGGAAGGTATTAGGGTATCAGCGCCCTGATTACAGAAGTAGTTCTCTAAAATCTCAGAATTCTTAGAAGTAAGAGAATAGCTCTCTGTTTAGCCTCTCTATGTGCGCCTTGTGCAGTCGTGAAGAAGTCCGTGCTGTCTCTGGAGCGCGTGGTGGTCCTCTCTCCTTGTGCCCCTGGTGGCTATTTATAGGGAGAGCAAGGGTATAATTGTCCCTTGAAAATATGAAAACAGATTGAATCAAATCTCTTCAAATCTGGAAAGTAGCCTTGCTGCGAGGCTAGAATCAGCTTCTGCGAAGCTAGAAGTAGCAGGTCGGTTGATCCTCCTGATCTGTTTTGATTCTTTCCATATAATTGAAAGATTTCTCTGATCCTCTTACTCGTTTTAGGAGAGTCAAGAGATTATGGCAATCAATTGCCAAATTTGATCTCAGATTTGATCTTGATTGGATTTAATCTTGATCCTGATTAGATTTGATCTCATCTGGCTATTTAATTGGTCAAAGATTGACCATGACGAACCCGCGCGGAGCTGCCGCGTCGATCTCGCAACGGCGCTGGAAGAAACATCTGGCAAAGTCAGAAGAAAGCTCTTCAGCAGAGCTAGATAACATCTGTGGCGAAGTTACCGAACATCCTTCTGCGTGGTTGCGTGTGGCTTTGAGCGAAGTTAACTCTGCAGAGTTAACTGAGCACTTCAGGCGAAGCTATAAGTTAGCTTCCTGACAGAGCTGTGAATGGCTTCAAGGCGAAGTTAGGTGATCTTAGCCTCTCAGGCGAGGCTATCCCTTTGGGCTCATGTGATGCTAAGTGCTAACATCTTAGACCTGCTGAGGTCTGTTTAGAGATAATTCGGGCTCACTGTCTGCTTCACTGGATCAGTAGAGTCCAAGTTACTTCTTTGTCCCTCGGAGATGGGTGAAAACTGGTCGTCAGCTTATCTGTCACTTGTCTTTTGTAAATGTCAACAAGTTTAGACATTGTTCAGGCCAGTCAGCTTATCTTTCACTTGTCTTTTGTAAATGTCAAACAAGTTTAGACATTGTTCAGGCCAGTCAGAATCTTGTCTTTTTTAAAGTGTCAACAGGAGGTATCCGCGCAAAAGCGATGGGACCTAATTAAGCCAAACCACCAGCTTTCAGGGTTTCGCCCCTCAATCCCTGTCCTTTGACACCGATTTGACAGGTGTCAAACTCTAACACCTTCACCTTAGGATAATCTCCTAATGAGTTCGAGATGTCCCTAAGGCCAACGTCTATCAGATTTTACATTAGGCTTAAGTTATGCATGCTTGGAGATGATTTGTGGGATAAGGAAGGGTAATGACTTCCCCACCTTATCTTTTGTTGGGTTTTGCCCTTAAAAATATTTTAGGAAAAAGTGTGCAGGATGTAGAAATGTAGCATTTAACAAGTAAGTAATCACTTAAGAATATTTCCTAAGCTATATGCTACGCATAAGTAGCTTGTCTCCAGTTTTCTTCAACAATAATTGAAATGAAACGTTATTAGACAAATGCGTGGGAATGCAAGTCTAAACATTTTTTTAAAACAATTACAATCAACCACTTATTGTTGTATTAAAAATAGGATTGTGAGATAATCAAGTGTAAAAACTAGCAATTAAGAAAGCTTGTTTTTGTAAAGCAATATGTCCTGCAAAAAAACTTTTTAGTAGTCTATAAAAAAAATTGCTCTTCTGCTGTAAACTCTTGAAATCATGTTTTTTACTTTCTAAAATAGGGGTACCGGATCACAAGCCTTCTTGTGCAATGCTTAAGAACTTAATCTAATTTCTTTAACCTTGAAACAAAATACCAAACTTGTTAAAACACAAGAATATCATTCCCTCTTCGGCAATGGCGCCAAAAATTACTTGCTAGAAATTTGAGAATTACTGTGTAGCTTAGGGATAACAGGTCGTGTCCACAAAGAGAGATGCGATGCAAGCTTTTCAGTATTTAAGAAAAACAAGTTTTAGTGTTATATTTTTTAGACGAAAAAGAAGGTGGAGTGTGAAGAAATGATTTAAAGAAAAATTGGAGATTAGAATAGATTTTGGAAAAAGTGATTTTTTTAAGAAGCTTGAAGATGTGTGTTTGTTTGTATTTAATAAAGGGAGATCCGGTCTCACTATTCTATTATTCAACCATGTGTTATTCTCTTGAAAGTTAAAATGCCTCAATAAGGTCATAAGCAAAGATTTTAGTCTTGTAAAAAAAGATCAAGTAAAACACATAAGATAGTTTTTAGAAATCGAACTTCAGTTTTGAAATCTTT